>JABUQX010024065.1:10000-32696 GCA_015478945.1 Trachelipus rathkii
AAGGTGCATACGTAGGAGAAAAGAAGTAAATGAACAGTGTGGAAGGAGGATGATGGGGCCTTTCAGGGAATAGGAAGCTCTTTCTGGAAGTAAGCGCGAAAGTTAAAAATGAGGAAAAGAACTGCTATGATAATGAGAGGATGGTTCTTCGTCTGCCTGAAATGATAAAGGACACTTCGAAAAGCTGTATTAATATTAGCAGGTAATGAAGGGTAGTGTGAATGGTGTGTGAGTTTGATGTGGACAGAAGGTAATAGGTATTTTTGGGGATGAGGTAAATTAGGCAGAGGAGGAGGTAATGGAAGTGTGAGAAAGTTTAAAGAATGGTAAAGTCTGTCAGGTAGTAGGATGAAAGTTACTGATGAATGGTCAAGATGACGGGGCGAAGATTGGTAATTGATTGAATTTGGAAGTTGTGTAATAAAAACTTTTTATGGAGGATGATGAGTTTCGAAGGGATGGATTAGAGCAGTATAGTACGCTAGGAATAAAGGGTAGGAGATAAGGGGAACTGTAGGAATTATAGGGGCATTAATCTGTTGAGATGTTGTAACTTGTAGGGAAGATATATGCTTTAATTTTGGTCGAAAGAGTGTGTCGAGTGACTGAAGAACTGAATGGTGAAGAAGCAAGGTACCTTTAGGGTGTAGAGGATCGATGGTGTGGATCAAATCTTTACAATGAAACAAAATGATTGAGAAAATGAGAGAGAAGAAGATAATACATTCAGTTTTAGCACGAATTTTGTACATAAACGAACGTTTGTTTACAAATATTTTTTTCAGCTACAAATATTTTGTTCAAATCAAACGGACCTCTACGCTGCCATCTTGTTTGTTTACATTTTTTCATAAGCATTTTCCTAAATTCGGCAATTAAGCACGGGAAATGGGAACCTTACAGAATTTAGGAAATTCCTTACGTTTGGTGAGCATTTTCCTAAATTTGTGCTAAATTTGACATAAACGAACGCAAAGTCCTTTAGCATTTCTTACGTTTCGTAAGCACAAATGCAAAAACGAAAACGGCTTAAAGAAAATTAATAAAATATCGATCTGAGGATAAATTATCGATATATCGATACATCGGCTGGAAAAATATCATCAACATTTTTTCGATACTATCGAAAAAATATCAATATCGATATATATCGGTACTCTTTCGGCAATCGGCATCCCTAGCGTAGACTTTTGCACAAAAATTTGTTTATTTTCGGTTTTCGCGCCGAAAATAACGTATTAAAAGCTATTTATGATTTTAAAAAGACTAAAAATATAGGTAGATATTAGGTAGATGTTAGCGAATAGAAAATAGCTTAAATATATAGAATTAAACACTGAAACATGGTATATAATTTATAATAATCAACGATTTAGACATCTGGTTTTGAGAAATTTTGAACTTATTTTTGGGATTATTTCTGTAGTTAATTAATTTTATGCTTTTTAGCTGAATATTAGACTATGTCTGTTTGATAGCTTCACCATAGGCTAGCTTAGGTGATTTACTGTATACAGTGTGTTTGCAGGTTTATTTTTAACTGCTTACATTAAGGGTCCCTCTCTGATTTTAAATTTTCTTTTTCTTTTCAAGAATAAACTGCAAATGCTATTAAAAGAAGAATAAACGTACAAAATATAGCTGAAAACGTTTTATAACATTTAGCAAATTTCCCATTTTGGTAAAAATGTAGCAGAACCACCCCATCACCTGATTTTTATAAAAATCAATTAATTCCAATTAATTGTGATGAATAACTAAAGTAAGCATTTCAATAAACTATATTTGCAAGCATATATATATATATATAATATATTAATATATATAATATATATAATATATATAATATAATATAATATATATATATATATATATATATGATATATATAAATTGGTAATTGTGGATATATATGCAATCTGGGTAATCTGTCATAACTGTAATTAAAACTATAACATTTAATGTACAAAAGTTACATTATTATTATTTGAAAGTTATTCTTTTAAACCTTAATTGCTTACATTTTAAGTTTATATTTCGATAAAAAAATATTAGAAAAATAACTGAATTTCATAATAGTTAACTGATTCATTTTATAAATCGTTAATGATAAGATTTTATATTGAAATGTGGTATAGTATTTTTTTTTTTTTTTTTTTCAGTTAATTACAACCCTCACGGGCAAAGCCCTATTCAATATATCATTCATACCTTTTTGGGTAATTTTTGCGAAGGTGAGACCCATTATGTAACTAATGTATAAAATTAGACTATAAAACTTCCTAATTTATAAAAATTACGTATCAACAAAATTCTTCTTTGTAGGTTTGTTTTATCATTTCACTTAGGGTACATTTAAAACTTATACAGTATGTTGAATAAAAAATAAAAAAATTAATGCTCCAGGGAAAAAAAGTCTGCTAATTTTGACTTTTTTGTAAGTAAGGATAACACTATTAATAATTTTTTATAATTTTTTTTTCTGATTAATTATATACTGGTATATCATTTTTTTTTCGATATTTTCTAAATTTTTTTTTTATGATTATCAATGATTCAATATATATATATATATATATATATATATATATATATATATATATATATTATATATATATATTATATATTAATATATATATTATATTATATAATACACGGTATTATATTTATATATATAATATATATATATATATTATATATATATTATATATAATATATATATATATATATATATTATATATAAAATGTATAATAACACGGTAATATATATATATATATATATATATATATATATATAATATATTATATATAAAATAAATTTTCATTAATTTATATCCTTATTTTAATTCTTTCTGATGTAAAAATTTGTTTGGCAAAATTATTTTAATTTCTTTTTATTTATTTACGTAGTTTGTTTATGTAATCCTAAAATAATTATCAAAAAAATATTAATGAAATTATCAATAATCAGAAAAATATATTTATAGCGTTATCCCTATAAAAATGCCAAAATTAGCAGTTTAAAATATTTGGAGTGTAAGTTTTACATTTTCCTTTAAAATATAACTATACTATATATAAAATGTATGAAAATCTGTAAAAAAAAAAAACTTCAAATAATTTCTGGATACCAGTTTTGTACATTAAATATTTATAGTTTATTAATATAGTATTGACATGATTCAGAGTCTCGAATTCTCCACAATTACCAAAAAAATAAAGGAAGAGAGTCTAGCAGAAGGTCTTCACCACTGATTTTCATAAAAATCTTAGCATAGTCTCTAAAAAATAATGAATAAAAAACCTGAAGAAATATTTTTTATTTTATTTTTTTTTTTTTTTTATAGCTATAGCGTCGGGCGGGTGACCAGGACCACCTTTTTAAAGGGGTGATTCGGTCAATTTAAATAAAAAAAAAAAAAAAAATTTTTTTTTCCTCATTAAATAGCCACGCGGTGAAGAAACAAAGTTTTTATTTGACATTCCTTAATTCTAGAGAGTTTTTATATTTTTAAATAAATAATAGATAAATTAGGGTACAAAATGACCTTCAATAGAATTTCACTTTTGAAATATGCTTGTTGTTTCTGGGAGCTGGGAAATAGTGGATGGATTTTAATTATTGTTTCAGTGTATTACATCGAGTAATGTTAGCTTTAAACTGGCAAAGTAAATTTTTGTTCCAAATAGTATTAGTGGCAAAATCACGGGGCCTAACTTGGTCCGATTCACCCTGCTGTAAAAATTGATGAAGGGGTGAATCGGACCACCATATGTTTTCTATTTTTGTGTATATTATTGCTTCTATGTATGTAGTAATTAATTTTAAATATAACAAAAGTAGTTACCTATATTAAGTAAAATATTAAAATAAAAAATGAAATTTATATAAAAAATATGAATTCCAAAAAGTGTTAAAAATTTTGAGCGGAGAGGGGTGAATCGGACCACCTTATTTTTATTCTTATTTTATGTATCATTATTGACATTTTTATTACTTATTAACTAATTTTAATATGATAAACAATTATTATATTAAGTTAAAATTAAAATATAAAATTGAATTTATACGTAAGAGAGTAATTTAAACAGATGGTCCGATTCACCCCTCCAAGGTCAGGCTGAATGAGCTTTATTTAAACTTTATTAAAACTATTATTATTAGAATTACATTATTATTTTTTTGTGTGCTTATTACCTACTATATGTCCTTGAATATCAGAAAAAAAAAATTCCAAAAAGTGCATTAAGGGAAAGTCGGGAGACAGAGTTATACCTAAAGTGGTCCAAGTCACCCCGCCTGACGCTATATATATATCTTTCCTCCCTATCTAAAATGGTTATCAAATGTTTTTCATATGTAAATATATTCTGGTAAATTTTTCTTATTTTAAATATTTTTATGATAATTTAAGTTTTGATTATAATAAGTTTCATAAAGTATACCCATTAAATTTGTGTATACTTTAACAAACATTTCATAACCTTACTGATTTTTGCTTTTTTCAAAAAAATCAATGTCGTTATTTATAGCAATTTCATAGCCAAAGTCATGATAATTTTCAAATATAAGCTTTGAAATAAAATTTTTTAACATTTATTTTTATTTTCAAATTTCATTTATAAACTTTTAAGTTTAGGTTATATTCAGTTTTGTTAAGTAGACAAAATAAATCTGTGAATACTTTAACCAAAACTTATCATAACCTAACTTGTTTTCATATATATATATATATATATTATTATATATATAAAGTATATATATATTATATATATATATATATATAATATTATATTATATAATATATATATATATATATATTATATAGTATATATATTTGGATGTTAAATCAGTAGGGGATTAGGATAGGTATTATTGGGATATACTTGTTTTATTGTAAATTTAAGTTTATTAGGGGATTGGTGGAGAGAAGGTGATAAAGGAAAGGAAGTGGGAAGAATAAGAGTGAGAAGTTTAAGTTTGAACTAGGTAAATAGGTGTTTTGGATAAGTCTTAATGAGCACTCGCAAGTTAAAATGAGTGTGATGTGAGTCAAGTTGAAACTGACAAAATCTGGGAGGTCAAGTGAAGGAGAGCATATGGATTGTGCTAAAATAGGAAGTAAAATGTTAACAGTGAGTGGTGGAATAAAAGGTTAAAAGTAAAAAACGTATTTGAATATGCTAAAAGCCAATGATTGAAGTTTTCAAAAGAAAGATGTTTTGGAATTATATAAGGATTAAAAAACAGAAATATTAAAAGGTGGCATACATAAGGAAGAGAAAATAGGATATAAGTGAACAGTTTGGAAGGAGAATGAATGGGGTCTTACAAGGGAATAGGAAAGCTCTTCTGGAAGGAAACGTGAAGGTTATGAATGAGAATAATGAAAAATCTGCTTAGAATAGATGAATAGGGATTGGTGCTTTCGTAACTGAATGAAATTTGTGTGAGGGAATGTGGAAGGCAACTATCTTACAAACCTGTATATTACATTGGTAGGTAATGAAGGAGTGATAGTGTAATGTGTGTGGGTTTGATGGTGCCAAGAAGGAATAGGAGGAGGTAACGGGAAGAGTGAGAAAGTTGAAGAATTGGTACAGTCTGCAGTATAGATAAATTACTGATTGAAATGCTAAGAGCGGAAGCGAGACGTGAATTGATTGGATTTTGAAGTTGTGTAACAAAACCGTTTATTGGAGGGTATAAGTCCCGAGAGATTATGAGGAGAGCAGTAAATAGTTACCCTTATATAGGGGTAAGGGAAATAAGGGGAACTAGGAACTAATGGAGAATTAGTTTATTGATTTTGTAGGGAAAGATATATGCTGGTATTTGGGTTGAAAGAGTGCGTCAAGTGTGAAAGGACTGATTTGTGAAGAATAAGGTACGTTTAGGAGTGGTAGAGGATGTGTGGGGATCAAATCTTTTAATTGAAAACAAATGATTGGGAAAGATGGAGGAAGAATAAATTGTATTAGGTTTATGGACTTGCAAAATGCGTATGATAGGATTAATAGGGGAAGGTCCTAGTGGCAGGTGGTTAGCTGATATATTGGTGTTGGAGGTAGGCTTCTGAATGGAATCAAAAGTAGTATGACGATTGTGAAGCGTGTTTAAGAATAGATGGAGTCGAAAGTGATTAGGTTTCTATTATTAGCGTGAAGTGAGGTAGGGATGTGGCTATGTCTCCTTGGTTATTCAAGTCTGTATATGGATGGGGTTGTGTGTGAAAGAATTAAAGGTGGGGATGGGTGTTAGGATGATGAGAATGGAAAAAATAGTGAGGGTGCTCCTAATCCTATTTATTGAGGATGATTTTGGTTTGTGTGACGAATCTGATGAGTTTGAGAGGATTGATAGAGAAATTTGGCAGCTGTGTAAAAGGAGGGTTTGGAAAGTAAATGTGGAAAAGAGTAAGGTTATTGAATGTGAGAGGAACAGATCCCTCGTGCGAAGTTATGTTAGATGGTTGAGTAGCTGGAACAGGTGTCTGAGTTAATATTTAGGAATATATATATATATATATTATATATTATATATATTATATTATATATATATATAATTATATATATTATATATATATATATATATATATTATATAAGTATATATATAATATATATATATATATAATATATTATATATATATATATATATATATATATATCATTATATTTGATAAAAAGAGAATGGATCATGCAGAGTGTGTAAGAAAGTTGTGAATGGATGAGGTGGCTGGTGCAATTAAATCATTGGTGGATGTAAAGGACTAAGTCTTGAGTGTGCTAGGGTATTACATGAGGGTATGTTGTTACCAGTGTTAATGTATAGTAGTGAGACTATGTTCTCTAATAAGATGTATAGATCTAAAGTTCAATATGTTCAGATGGACAATCTTTGGGGCGTGTTAGGTATGAGAAGAATTGAAAAATGAGGAATGACGTATTATAAGAGTTGTGTGGTGTGAAGAAAGGATAATAGATGAGAGAATAAATGAAGTATGTTGAGTATGGTTGGGGTCATGTGGAAAGGATGGATGATTGTCAGTTGGTTAAGCGGATGTATAGTAGTGTGTGTGTTGGGAATCTACCGGCTGGGAGACTGAAGAAAAAGTGGTTTGAGTTAGTAAAGGAATGCCTGGAAGAGAGAAATGTGAGTTTGGCGGAGGCGAGAATAAAGGTGCATAATAGGAGTGATGGTGGGTTTGTAAGGGGTATGGTTTTGGCTCACCTGGGCAGGGAGGAACCCGCACTGGAACGAATGCCCATAGTGAGGGTCCGTCACGGGTGTCTAGGGAATCTAAAAAATCAGCAAGTCAGTTTAACATGATTAGTTCAGACCCCCATAATGAGAATAGAATACAGTAGCTGAACTCGCCTTCAATGATGAAAACAGAAAAACAATATAACAGTCTATGAAATGTTTAGGTTCAGAATTTGCTTTACTAATATTCAATATTAAACAGTCAGTGGTTGATGTATATTTCGTTGTTGCGAGTGTGGTAATGGAACAATTTTTAAAACAGTAGTCATTACTTATAAAAAAAATAGATTCCAATTTTCAGCGATACCTTGACTTACTTATATTACAATGATATATTTATTGACTTCTTATTTCTTAGGTAAGTATCAATTCTCTATGCTGAATCAAGGTCTTTAATATTAGAACATGGAACATCCGAAATGATGAATTTTTATCAGCGATGATGATGTCGCAATTTTCAAATAAAATTTACATAAAAAAACCTAACAAAGTATTAATTAATATCAGTTAATAATAAATTTTGATAATGGTAATAAAAATGACAATAAAACCATGAAATAATAACAGGTAGCTATAAATCATAAAAGAACTTCTCTGATTTCCATGGCTGTTTTTACCCCAATGGTTTAAAATCTGTATTTAGGGTTTTTGTTATATTAAATACAATAGTTGTGCTTCTTAGCTGCACTTCTAACTCTGTTCACTTATGCCGATGACTCAACTCTCCATTCTTCCACTCATTTTAATTATGCTTCCTCATTTGTATCTAGAGTTGCCTCTCGTCTACACCTTTCTGATTCAATTCTTGCAGATTTGGTCGGAATTTCTCAGTGGGGTAACCGTAATCTTGTGAAGTTCAACTCTTTGAAAACTCAACTTCTTCATATTTCCCTCAAAAATACTCCCAACTTTTCTATTTCGTTCGACGGATACCCCTTAATCCTACCCGTAAATCAACATAAAACATTTTTAAATAAGGCTAAAACAATAAATAGTGAATTGTCTTGAGACTTCCAATCACATCGGTGGCTTAAAATGGCCTCAAAAAAAGCTGGGAATTGCCTGTTCAATATAATGCTAGTTGAATTTTTTTTCTACTTTTTTTGCTCGATTACTCCAGTTAATCATAGTAAACTGGTCTTTATCGCCCCATGTATGCGGAATCTGTTCCCACTTTTGGGGTAGAATCTCTAGTTTCCACCCTCCTGTTTGCGATTACTGATCTGATAGTTCTAAGGCACAGACTTTAGGACTCCTGATATAACTGCTTCCCATACTTCGTGACTCCCTGACCCTCCTTTCTCTGTCCGTCGTCTGACGTAGGTGCCCTATCTCTTTTTCTATTTTTCGCTAATTTTGATTATTAATGGGTATTAAAACGGCAGGTGCTCGCGAGAATTGACCTTCGCCCCCATTTCCTCCACACCCTGCAGTCAGCCCTTTCTTCTGGTTAAACACAACATTAGGTGCCTTGTATCTCTCAATGAAAATTTTTAAGTGAAATATTTTATTAAAGACTCAAGGATCACTCGTGATGTAGAAGAAGAAGAAGAAGATATATATATTTATAGGTACTACTCCTTATATAATCATATATACCTAAGCCATCATATCTGTTTTGTTAGGATAACTCCTTGCTTATCTTATTTTATTTTCCCCAAGCAATATTTAATCATCCTCTATTTAAGTCCGGGCGTCTGCGCCCATCTGAGTAGGTTATCACTAACCTGAGGATATAATGTAAATAAATATATATATAGCATTTAGAGATATCATATAAGTAGAAGTTCTAGAGTAGTGGGTTTACTTATTCACATTTTGTTATTTAATTTTTATTTTTACGTTATAATTAGTATTATAATTTTATATTATATTATTTATTTTATTTATGTTTTGTTTATTTTATTTTTTAGTCACCCCTATTACCCTATATTTTGCATATTAAGTGCACAAGTTATATATTAATGTTATGCCACCAGTGAGTGGTTATATAAGGTTTATTCATATGTAAAGATATAAAAAAAAATTAATATAATACAGTATATAGTCACTCTCTTAATAGATCATGAGTTTTATAAACTATATATATAATATTTATACCTAAGCTATAATATTAACTTGGAATTAGGTGACCTATTTTGGCAACTGGATAACAGATGTTACGCGAAACTATATACTAATTAGCTGCGATATTATGTTCCCTTATGCTGAGCACACTATTGCAAAGACTTTTATAATTACCTTATATCTATCAGGAGCACTACGTAGGGTAGTGATAGACACGATTCAGTGATGTAACGAAATGATACATTGTATGGAGGCAATGTGAGTGAATTGTGTGAACAACTTACTATTAGATCTGAGCGAGGGATTTTGGGATATCTTGTACATATTTCGATAAATAATCCGAGATCTAAACTCTTCTTAAAGGCGGATGCCAACACCTGATTCTGTTTAGTAGAATGTGCAAAATCGGATTGTCTTTTGAATGAACCCAAAAAGATTTCTTAGTTCGCAAAGTAACCATTTTAGTTTGAGAGAAAACGATATTATTAGTTTATATAAACAAAATATTTTTTTTCGTTTTATTTGACTTAGTACTAATCTTCTACCTCGTCCGGGTAGCACAGATAACTCATGGGAAGCCTTGATAGAAATAAAAAAATCTAATGAGAACCAAAAAATAGAGCAGTTAATTGATAAAAATAAAGAAAAACCAACAGAACCTAATCAATGCGCCATATGCCAGCGAGTTCTTTCATGTTAGTTTTCTTCATACTTTTCCTGAAAATTTTGTTTGTAAAATTGACTTCATTATTTCCGACTGGAATTTCTTGTTTTTGGTTATGATACGATTTATCTTTGAAGGAGTTATTACATCGAGGTTAATACATACGCACATACAAGCTGGAGGATATATAATAATACCCTTACTACCACCATACTCATCACTATATATATAGATTATCAGTATAGGGTGGATACTAGTATAACTCCTACTACGGTATACTACTTACCTATATATAATATGAGTAATCATTAATTATATAAGTAAAATCATACAAGTTACGGATAAAATATAGAATATAAGATTATATAGCTAATATATATATATATCATGAATATATATGCTACCCTAGTATATAAGATAGTGTCAATAATGATATATTATATATAGTATATAGAGAAGTGAGAGCACTGACTCTGAGAGTCAGTCATTAGTGAACTGAGGAATACACTTTATAACTCTATTAATATGATATATTTATATGAAATATAAATGGACACTTAAGAATTAAAAACAATAGACCAGGAAGTGGCTATACTTAGAAGCAATGCGATATTTTGAAGCAACGTCAAGGTACATAAGATAGGCAAGTTTATTCGCCGACCAGGTTCAAAGGAGCGGAAGGACGGGCTAGCCAGAACCCGGCCCTTTACTTTGTTTTTTTGCGTTGAAAAAACCTCCCTGGACACAGCATGGACGGAAGAACTTTTGCTCCTAGAAGACACGATCTGGTTTAGGAGAGGAGCTATAGGGAGCAAACCGACTGCGTGAGTGGGCCAAATGGCAACGAAGAATGCGCTAGTGTCCACTCTGAAAGGCGCTGCAAAAACCCAGCAACGCTAGGCCTGAGATTTATAATTTCAAGGTGACTAGCATCGAAAACCATTGGACTGAGGAAAAGTTTTCTAGAGTGCTCCAGGGGCATCAAGAGTTTCGATGCCAAAGGGAAAGAAGATGCTTGGCTCCTCAACTGACACGGGCGAAAGTCACTACTAAAGAAGGTTAGGTGTAAGAATTATAGTACTATATAGTAGCCTATCATATTATATATATAGTATATATTAACTAGTAATATATATATATAAAACAAGATATAAATATAAAGTATAAGCTACTACTATTATATATATATAATAGGATATATGAATATACTGATACTAGTATATCAGTATATATATATATAGTATATGATATTTAACAGTTTAACACCACCACTCACGGGCATAAGCCCTAAGTCGTAGGAGGGGGTGTGGCTCAATTATGTGTATCCCTGCGATGCAGAGACGGAGTCAACGGACAGAGATAGTCAACACCCACACTCAGCGCTTCCCGCCCCCGAACCTTCAGTGACGAACCTGGCCCGGTCTTTTCCCTTAGCTTCGGGGAGATGCCCTCCTACACAGGCCTCGACGCTACCGTGAACGCCAGTTGTGGTCGCCTGTGCGATCCATTCCTTCTTGACTTCTACGAGCCGACTCCACCGTCCACGAATCGATCGAGTTCTCTTCTTCATCTTCTTTTATATACATCAAACTAACTCACAAATCCAAAAATGATGTTGGCCGTCCATAATCTAATTTAAAACTTAAAGCCGTTATATGTAATATCAGAAAGAGAGAATCAAGGATTAAAATTTGGTGCTCCTCCGTTATATTTAAATAATTTTAATTTTTTAATTTTGCTCAATGTAATATTTTATAAAATTATCTGTAATTACGGTATTTGGGATAACAAAAAAGTGCTTCATAGTCCTGAAACAAATGTTCTCTTCAGGAATCATATATATATAAATATATATATAAATATAATAAAAATACCCTCACCACTGCAAATAGTATATATATATCTATATATATACTATATAATAATATATACTCTGGGCACTATATATAAGTTAGTATGATATATATATATATAGTATATATATATAACTATAATAACTACCTATGATAAAATATATATAGTATATATATGATATATTATAGGAATGATAATATATATATAAGGATTATAAAGAATGGGCACTACCTAAAATGGATAACTAGTTTATATCGACGAGCGGCTGCACATGAGGAATGTAAGGGGTCTTTAAGGTTATAGATTTCACTCAATATAGCGAAACAACACCAACACAGCACGTACACACATCACTCCCCCACCAATATATATATAATTACTCAATAACCTACGCAATGAGGTAGGTACATGTATACTTAACTATAATATCTACTAGTGGCAGGATATATATATAGATAATAAAAGTTATATGAAATATATATATAAGTACTATATAGATATAGTATATACAACAGGTATATTATATTCGAAAAGGCTGATTTTTATCATAGTTTAAATATTTTGACGGGCGAGACACGTTGAGATGGATTAAATCATAGTTCCACAACGTTACGGCTGTTCTTGGACGTAAGGCGTAAGAGGCCTACTTAAAAGAGACGTTTGTAACAGCTTGGGGGGCTTGGAGGGTTCCGTCTATCACTTTTAATATCACGTTATGCTATGAACTTTTCGATTGCATTGCCTTCGGGATCTGGCCATGGTCTGGCCAACCCGACCCCTACAGACTCCTGGAACCAGAAGCTAATCGTTTTCGATGTTGATTCTAAAGAACCCAAATACTAATATAGGCTCCTTGTATCATCCTATATGGTCGATTACGATATATTTTAATCATAATTTTTTATTTTGGAAGGAAAGAGGTTAATTAAAAGACACAAGAATCTTTTTTTATATATCTTATATTTTTAGATACTTAATCGATATATATTCCAGTACTATATTATATATATATATATATAATATTATAATATATATATATATATATAGTATATATATATTATATGATAGTATATAATATTATAGTATATATATATATATATATATATATATATATATATATATAATATGATATAATATATATATATATATATATAATTATTTATTTTTTGTTTGCTTCAAAACATTTTTTTTGTTTTTTGGCAAAATTTTTATTATGTATATTGTTTGTAAAAATTTCCATAAGTTTTGGCGCAAGGCTACTAACCAACCATCCAGAACAATTTTTAAACTCCATGATTACCTTCAAATATGTTATATTGAATAAAACTTGGTAAGACTATAGGCAGTCGGATAAGGCATAGCTCGCAATACTCATAGGGTATATAGTTATAACCTACTATATATATAATATATACAGTTAATAATAGTATAAGGCAGATATATCAGTACTCACTACTATGACCCGTGAGCTACTCATGATGATCATATATACCCTACTATATATATATAGATATATTATAATATATATATATTATATAGATGTATAAATATAATATATTAATAAATCCTATACGTGGGGATATTTTAATTTTAACTCCTAATTAATAATAATAGATAATTGAAATAATAAATAAATAAGTAAATTTACATAATTAATTAATAAATAATAATAACAAAGACACCTATATAACAATGAAACAATGGGATCCTACTACTATAATATCAAGGTCAACCACCAAGGTAATGACTAAAATCTGTTTAACTTCAAGATGCAAAGTGAGCCGCTAACTTATATGTATGCCACTACTACTATATAATAATTATATCAAAATAATAAGTACTTAGCTAACTTTATTAGTAGTATAATATATATAAATATTAATATATAAAAGCTCACCTAGTACCGTATTATCAGGTAGTGAACTATATACTAGGTAATATATATATAGTATATATAATAGTAGCAGGTAGTATATAATTACCCAAAAACCTATTAACATGAGAGTTAGGGTTGGGTAGAATATATAAGAGAATAGAGTCTCCTAACTGTAAACCCGATGAACATTATTCTATATACGGGCTTATATTTTACACCAACCTGTAAATAACTATAATCCACTTTACTACCTGATCTATCATATAATATAATATACTCAATATATTCGACGACATTATATATAGTATATAGTAGTATATAGTAATCACCCTATATATATACATATAGCTAGTGAATATCCCTGATATAGTATATATATATAAGATACCTGATCACTATATAATCCCCCCCAGGCGTCCCTCGGTATAGAATCAACTACTATACTCCGGTAGTCTAAAATATAGTATAGTTATAAATACTCTTGTACTCTATATAATAAATATGATTACCTATATATATATATATAGTGTAATCTCACTACAGTAAAGTAGTACTATACATAAATAAATATATAGGTATATAGATGATGTTTATAATTAAAAAGGAGTGACATATTTAACTTGGAAAAAACTGGGTATAAAAAAGAGGGTCTCATATCGGACTACGTTCAATCTTTCTCTATTATCAGGACTTCATTACCATCTGTGATTGAACACTCAATTTCATTCAGGCAAAAGAAATGGATAGGGCGAGCTCCTAGGGATAATTTGAAAACGCATAGAGAGTAGAGGCCAAAGACCTACAACGCATACACTCGGCAACCGTGGAGAGAGCAATAGCATCAAATTCCAGCGAGGAGTGATACGGTACTTTCGTACCCTGCAGATGACCACGTGTCCTCACTATGGCTAAGTAAAGATTGCTCATGACATCCTTAAATTGGGTAAGGATGTCTTATGAAATGTTCACTAGTTTAATGTCCAGTTAAGTTAAAATAATAATGAATAATAATTGATAATCAATAATACTAATATAATAATAATAATAATAATAATAATAATAATAGATAATAATAATTAATAATAATACATCAATATTCCATAAGAATAAGCATTAATAATAATTAACTCCCAACATTAATATGTGTAAAAACTCTAGTAGGTTTACAGCCAAATAGACACTGTAAGATGAGCAGGGGCGCTAGGAGCGGCTAGGTTCGTCTAGGTCAATTTTTTAGCAACTATGGTCAAACTAGTTTCCTTGTGAATGTATAACCCTGCTGTCCTCCCCCCCCCCATCTCCTTACCTTTTATCTATTACTTTATTTATTACATTATCTTTTAAGCAGGTAGTTATTGCTACTCGGTATCATTACAGTCTCCCTATTATCATTACTAGATACGAATTCAAAACAACCTCGTACACTCACGGACAAAAGTCTGTTTCGTCGACTGTGATGCAATTTTATAGATTGACCTTTTCAAATTAAAGAATATTAAAACTCGTTACATATAGTTAGTCACCTCGAACTTTTGACTCTTCACTAGTTTGAATCTACAGGATTATTTTTTAGTCACTATATAAGGCGGTGCATTGACCATTTGATGAAAAAATTATTGAGTCTTCACACGATGGAACTTCTTATAATTAAAGGTTATTCCCGTAGGATATTTAGTATTATTGGTGTTTAATTTAATATTCTCTCATCGGTTTGTTAGTTTGTAGGGATACTACAGAGTGCGTCACTGTGGTTTAAAAACTACCAGCTTACGCTACATAGAGCATAACACGTAATTCCTATTTATTTTTATTGGTTTTTTTATGGATTGGTGAAACAAAAATATCCAAATTCTTTTAACAAATTTTATCGCATATTGTTTCATCCACGGTCTAACTGATATGCCATCTAATTTTTCTTAACTGGTTTTTTGAGGGAATTGCTAATGAAAACAATATAGATAAACTGAGTTTAAAAGGTTCGAAACTAGTCTTCAACAAACGTTCAATCTGAAGCTCTAACACACTTCAGCATCCGATACACGTTAATGTGTCGGCTTTAAGAGACTGTAATGCTGATAAATTACTCTTTTTAAATATACACTTTTAATTATAACAATAGGCGAATATCCTTTTTTTATAATAGTCCTAAGTTAGAAACTTCTAGATGCTTTCCCTAATCCTTTTCAAACTCGGAATAGGAAAGAAGAAAACGTAAACGCCCTACAAAACACGAATATGAAGTACAGCGCTTATATATTATACCGGTATCATAGTACCATATTATATAATAATATAAAAATAATTATATAGTACTATATATAACGGTAATATATGTATTATGACTACATATATCACCTATATACCTACTCTAATGGATATATAGGTATATTATATATATAGGATATGATATAATCAGAAGAAGCGACTCCTGCACCTCGTTCCCGTCTTACTCGTGCCTCCAGCACGACATCTGACTATTATCTAGAGAACGACTCTAATTTTGCGAAACTTTCACAATGTTTCGATAATATTTTCATTTTTTTGCGAAGTTGGTCAAAATAAATGAAATTATTACATTTAATAAATTATAAAGATTTATGCCAAATTGAAACGAAAAAAGGGAAGAATAATTGGTCAAATTGAATGCTTTTAACACATTAAAAAAGAGGACGTTTAAAATCCGGTGCCCAAAGAGGAAAGGCGGAAATGGATGGTACTCATGTAGAATTTTTGGAAATTTTTTATTTGTAAATTGCCTTTTTAAAAATGATTTGTTTAAATACTATAGGCTACATTAAATAAAAGGGTATGTTTATAACAATTACTTAATAAAACAGGTAGAAAATAGTTTTAAAAATATTTACCTCATCAAATATACCTCTTAATAAACCAGATAGTGAGAAATAAAAAATGATAATTTGGGACCCACCCCATCCATATATAGTAAAGACTAACGTGGATGTACAATACAGCACAACACCATTTACAAGTAGGGAAAGAAATATTTAAATAGGGAACTCAAGTAAATAGCTTATATATATTAGGTTTGTCCTATATAGTAATATATATAATAATAAATAATATCACCTCTCAAAGTGTCACTCATATAGTACCGTAATATATATATAATATATAATATACTCCTTTCATTATATATAAATAGATCACACCAACACATAATATTTATATATAAGCTAATATATATATATATGATATATTCTATATACTATAATATATATAATATAATTATATAAATAAGTCACATAATATAATACATCCCATAATATATTTATATAATATATATAATATAATGACGAAATTATATATATATAATATATAGTACACATAGTATATATATACCTATATATAATATTCTATATATAAATATTATACTAATATATATTATTTATAATATATAATATATAATATATATAAAATATTATTTCAATCATATAGGGTAATATATATATATATATTATATATTATATATAATATATATAATATAATATATAATAAATAAAATAGTAGTATATATATATATATCATAGAGAAGAGAGAGAGAAGATTGACCAGACCCGACGTAGAGTGAGACGAAACCGCCCGAGGCAGCACCGAGTGGAGTAGGAAAAAGTTGCTCTCTAGAATCGCCACCTCGAAAACCGCTAATACTTATTATATAGTAGTATAATAAGGCCTATATAATATATATATAAGCTATAAGTGATATGAGTATACACTAAGTATATATATAGTATAGTATATATATAATAAATATATATATAGTAATAATCGAATATACCTACTATATTTATATGTGACCGCTGTCACAGAGTGTATGTTCCAACACCTGCCATGCTCATTTGGCAGTCAGTTTGTGTCCAGAAAAAACTGCATTTCGTGCACCTCCGGGCCCCCACTCCCAAAACATAATGCCAGAGGTAACGGATGTCTATCTTAATTCGAGATGGAAGCGTCATTACAACCAAGAAATATCATCAAAAGGTAAACTGAATTTCGCAAAAACTCGCGAAATCTTACCCATATGAGGACTCACGATAATTGAAAGAATGATTTGCCTACAACAAAATCCAGCGGCAACAATTCGGCGAATAGAAAGGAGGCAAGAGTTAGTGCCAGTCGTTGTGTGTGGAAAACGTTACTGCCCATCCCTGCTACAGTTTCACCGCGCCCCATAAATAAATTAAAAACCACCAGTAGCATCCGCCTGAAGATTATAACACGTGCACCAATGAGTCTCGAGAACGGCTTATTCATATTCAGTTGCTATTGGAATTACTTAACCCTGTCAGTTCATATAGGCTGCATTCCTTCTATTCGGCTTTAAAACAGAAAAATACCAACTAGACTTTTTACCTCCAAAATCCTCATCGCATCGATCCGGGGCTAAATTTTCTCATTTCGCCCATGAATCAGTAATAAAATGGCCCGATGAATAGAATCTCACAGAACTTTGAAGCTGAATATACTTGATTACCCGCGATTCTCAGCTTCCTGAATGATAACATATGAATCACGGTCTTGGAGGGTGATAGAGAATAAGTAGGATGTACGTAATGCATCCGAATCACACTCCCTCACGGGCTCGAGTCACCTTTGTTCTCAAAGTACTATCTGTAATATCCCTCCACCAGCACATCGTACCGTAGCGGCGCGAACGCTTTGTCGTCTATTGGCCACGGACCTCCGCACCAGTATATGATGAAAAATAATTAACCTGTAAGGGGAGAAAACTTGCCCAGGTCGGAAAGTTTTGGCTATGATTAAAATAATAACAAAACACCTTAATAAAGGCTTCGAATCGATTAAACGGCCGTGATCTTTGGCACGGTTACAAGTATCTTGTTATAGAGCGAAAGATAATGGTTGGTGGTGGAACGCTAACAAACATTAATTATAATCGCCTTTCCCGACGCTTCTCTTTCATTTTTTCGATATTGCAGTATATATAGAATCTTTATCGAAGCAGAATAAAAAACACAGTAATTTTAAAATATTTATAAATGATTTATTTTTTATTTACAGCTTTCAAATTGTTATTTTTTTTAAAAGTGTGTTTAGATAACGTTTTGAAGAATTCCACCCGCGCATCGGGACACCCGTGAATATATATATATATAATATATAGGTATGGAATAATAAGATAATATCAATACTATGTATAGGTATACTCATAATGATTATACTCAACTACGTATAGTTATATATGGCATATATATATATATATATCAATATATATATATAAACATATATATATACGTGATTGTCACTTATCACCTATAGTTATAAGCTATACTATACCCTACACTTTCTCCCTATATATATATATAGCCTGCGAGTTATATATATATATATGATATCTATATAAAATAACTATATATATATAACAATACTATGATATAATATATATATATATATATTATATATATATATATTATATATAATCATATAGTGTTATTAAAAAATAATACGTAGTATAATCGTATATATGATACAGGGGTATATCACCACTCCCACGGCCAGAACCCTTTATGCAATAGGATCAACCACATGGGAGAAGGCAGTATTCTAAAATAAAAGATGTGTTGAAAGGAAAACCCCCACTCAATACAAAGTCTAACTCAAAGTCTCCTCATGGCGTGCAACGCCCAGACCAGGATGGCCTGTCAAACTCACAAAGGAGGAAATTGATATAAAAGGTGCAGCCAGGACACAAGAGATGAATTTTCGGGCCACGTCGAATTTTCACAGAAGAAGAACATGGTTGGAAAATAAGGGACCGAAACCACACAGCAAAAAAACAAGGGCATGAGGTTTCCCTATAAAGTGGGGCACCCCTTGTGCTGCGATAGAAGGTCGCACGTCGGGCCCGGCGTAAGCCGCGTACGGCAAGCAACTGGGTGGAGGTTATGAGGCCCGGCATATAAATCCACCTATCACTTGATTCACCTCTCTGTTGTAGTATCTAGTAGAAAAGAGATATGTAGACGCAGACGTCACGTCACAATGATAAAGAGAGGACAAAAACCGCGGGTTTGAAAGTTGTTGGACAGCTTTTAACATCTTCAATCCTTTCATTAAGTGACTGGCGAAAAAGACCTTGAACTAGTTAATCCAAAGAGCCCTCCCCCTCAAATGTAGAGATGAGACGAGATACTCCACCTATCAAGGGCGGATATGATCCCTGTAGAGCCTCAATTAAATAAACACGAACTGGGCCAGTAGCGTGTTCGAAGGGAAAAAATTCCCGACAACACTGAAACGGAACTCCCAGCTTCTATAGGACACTCCTTAGCAAACTGTGTAATATGAGATTCATACAAGGTTTATGCTACTCTTTCACGGGGGACTGTGAGATGTCGTCGACTGACAGTAAATAGGCAAAATTTAGGAAAAAGGCCTAATTTTGAGGGAATGTATCACATTGAAGACAGTTGTGGTTTTAAAAGTATTAAAACGTTCACAAGGTTGAGAGCGACCCAATACGGGAAAATGTTCCCCGTCCGTGGTGGCCGCAAAGTATCAGAAGCTGAAATGCTTGCAAGGTCTAGCAAGCAACTCCTAAACGCAAAAGAGCGGGAGGAGCAGATTTTACACACATGCCCGCGGAGTAGCCAAGAATCGGATAGTTGAGTGCGTCACTATAGATGACCATGAACAAAACGGCTCGATGTGAGAAGGGACATCTTGAGGTAATATCCGCTGAATGAGAACACGCAGCTAAACAAGGTGAAAGTTGGAATAAGAACGGAACCCGTCTCGCGACGGAATCACAACAGGCGTTAGCAAGAAAGGAGGAAGAAGGTCCGACTTCCCCTCAACATAGTCCCGAACTAAGGAACGATCTGAGGAGGAAGCAGCCTCCACGCGGAGTAAGCAAAGAGAGAGGAGGAAGCCCAATGGAATGGGATGGGAGCTTAGAAGGTAGTGACGCATGCTACACACGTGTCAGCATTATACCACTATACTTCGAACATGTCAAACTTCCACCACACATGATTACAATTGCCAAATGGACATCAACTTATAGGGCGCTGAGAAGACTCACAAATCTCCAGTGAGATAAGGAATATGTATTATCACCCATTGATTTGGTGCCCCGGAAGGCACAAATACGTGCATAATGCTAGGAAAAGAGGGGGCAAATCACATATTTCAAGATGATCAGAACAATGGGAGTTGAGGAGGAGTTTATACAAACGAATGTTTATAACAGTAATTACAAGTGATAAGTTAAGGACGATTCCTGTTAGGCAAGTGTAATCAGAAGCGGTTACCCCTCTTACAACTGATCCGGCCGGCTGGAACATTATGCGCGTCTATGCCAACACTTCGCGCTGGAAAGTATTAGTATTAAGGCATGGATAGAGTTTGAACAAGGGGTTGGACAGCGGCAGGCTACAGTAGGGCACACTCCGCTTTAAACATGAAAGGCATCAACCATACGAGCGAAGAAGCCCCCAACGGCCACTAGCACATCCATAGAAAGCGAATCCAGATCGTGCTAGCATATGCCACCCTGGGCAACCCCGCACTCAATCGTGTAAATCCGACAGATCATTACGGCATGCGAAGCACCGTTAAACATGGTGAAAAGCGCCCCAGCGTAAGACGCGAGGCAGACATAACGGGTACGAGAACCTCGTGGTGCAGTGGTGGAATTAGAATGGAAAAAAGGCAGGCCGACTGGATAGACAGTGTGTAGTACCAGCTAGTCATAGGACCCGTGAATAACGAGGAGGAAAGCGTGTAGCATCTATGGCAGCAACTTGTTGGAGCAATCGGGTCGCTGGTTAAAGAGACCCCCAAGTTTTTTTGACTAATATGACCACCAACCACCGGTCACGAACCGCAGAGCGAGCGCATTCCGTATTAATGTGTTATCGAGTGAACAGCAACATGGTTTAAGAACACGATCGCCCTGAAAACCTCTGCCCAATCGGAATTATAATGCCATGGGCAACCACACGGAGTTAGCAACGAAAGAAACTGAAGACGAAAAACGACATTCAGCCGAGTGCATAGCCCGAAACGATAACTCTAGAGTCCTCCCTGACTATACCCCGGCCACTAGGCACTATTATCGCAGCCTCCTAGAGAACGGGCAAAAGAACCACGAGAGACAGTCCACATGGCCTGAACACAACGGAATATCCCACAGGATTTTCCTGATGACAAACCAATACCGCACAATAAGGGATATCACAGACGGCGAACACATCGACCACACTGGTATCAGTCTCAAGAGGCCGAAATCACTGTCCCGTGAGCCTATAGTACAGCTCAGACCGCCGATGGGTCTCTGCCCCTGAGCTACTCCAAACCGCGATCCAAAAACCATCCACCTGAAGAGCGTGAACCCCAGCAGCGCGATTGAAGATTAACAAAGACCCCTGCGCACTCCAAAACCGCTGCCCCTACTAAATATAAGACCCACAGGAATTGGTCAGCCAAAGATGACACACGCAAGCAAAATACAAAAAGCGCACCCCTTAAAAGCTGGTAGTGGTGAAAGCTGAATATAGAGCGGAAAAGAACTCGCCGTGTGTACTTATTACCGAAAAACACGAGCTTACAAAGATTAGAAAAACAAGCAACCCGGCGGCGATCCCAGACCCGATTCAGCCGGATAGACACGCTGAAACGAAAGAACCCCACCCTGGGCACTATATTAAAAATGACCCGCGGGCTCCGGCAGGCCTCTTCCACTCCGGCCCCCACTCGGCGAAAAAGAGTGAACCGTAGCTCGAGAGACAAAAGAAGTCGAAGAGCCCCACGTGTATCAAAAAAGCAACCTTAGGTTAAGTTCGATCTGAATACTGTGTCCGGAGATCAGCCGTTCCATTAAACATCCAAATGAAACCACAGCATATCGCTTAGAATAATTGAATGCCCCACCTGTCTTTTGTAGCCCTCCTTCCCACCTGTATCATCATGAGAAGAGCCCAACCATT
>JABUQX010024066.1:0-10000 GCA_015478945.1 Trachelipus rathkii
CAGTCATTAACAAATTTACCGGATATATAAGTTAGAAAATTTTGTGACAGATTTCCGATGTTTAATGCGGAAGGTGTACTAGCTGACCTGAAATCCTTCATTTTTTATATCAATTCCATGCTCGAAAGCGAAATATTTAAAGCAGATGAAAGCCCATTGTCGAAAATATTGGAAGCGGACGTGGGATATTGCGAGTTACAAAAGCTCTGTGAAATCTTTCTTGTCATTCCTGTAACGATAGCCTCGGTTAAAAGATAGTTCAGTACTATGAACCGAATACTAAGTAAGACAAGAAATAGAATGCTGCCAGAAACCTTAATGCATTGTATGATGATAAGCATCGAGGGGTCTGAGATTCCAACTGAGGATTTTCTAGAAAAAAACAGTAGACTTGTATGCGACGAAGAAAACTCGTCGTATACGATTCCTTTAAACTTACTTCTTTAATACCCCTTTACTAAGTGCTAAACGTCGGGGCTAACGCCCTACGAAAGTGTATATATATATATGTATAGTATATATATATATATTAGGTATATATTTATATAATATATATATATATATATATATATAATATATATATATATAATATATATATACGGCTACAAAAGTATTATATATATATATATATATATATATATATATATAATTTATTTTTACCAAAGATCTATTTCCTTATTTGAAAAAGTCATATTACTCATATATATATTTTAATTATAATATTCTCTCATAATAATGTTTTCGTACCCTTATGTTATTTTATTTATCTAACTTCCCAATAAATTTCACAAATAGATTGCTATATTTTTGCAAGTAAAGATTTGGTTATATTTCGGATATTTACTATTTCAGTAAGACAGTATCTAATAAGACTAAGATTAGCTGACAAGAGACAAGAATATCATTATCCTTTAATTTTATGTAAATTATGTTATACTTATTTGCCCCCCGAATCTCTGTAAAGCCCCCCGGAGAAAATTGTCTGAAATATTACAAGATTTAGACTATGATAGGATTCGTATGAGGGTTGGAATCAATTTCACTTTTGGCGATGATCAGTCACCTGACCGGAAATACTATGTAAACATCAGTTACAGGGATATATTAGACAATATTGTGGTGAAAGAGATGACGAGACGCTTGGAAGGATCATTTCAGTCCGGTGACAAGGCAACCTTTACCAAATTCAAAGTAGTAGCTACCGTGTTCATGATAGCTAAACGAAAAGGTAATGACTGTAAAAACGATGCATTCGAGCCCCAAAATCTTAGTTTCAAACATCGTTACATTAGTAAAGTTCATCTAGAGAAAGAGGCTGTAGGCTGTGCTTTCAAAGCTGTTGTTTTCCTAAACAGAACAACAGCTTTGAAAGCACAGCCTACAGCACCTTTCTCTAGATGAACTTTACTAATGTAACGATGCATTCGAGTCCCAAAATCTTAGTTTCAAACATCGTTACATTAGTAAAGTTCATCTAGAGAAAGATGCTGTAGGCTGTGCTTTCAAAGCTGTTGTTCTGTTTAGGAAAACAACAGCTTTGAAAGCTCAGCCTACAGCACCTTTCTCTAAACAGAACAACATCTAGAGAAAGATGCTGTAGGCTGTGCTTTCAAAGCTGTTGTTCTGTTTAGGAAAATAACTCGTGATATCATAACCGCAACTAAGAATATAATGTACAAAGGCAAACCTAACATACCTCGCGTATGAATAATCAGCTAACATCCTGAAAATTCCCTACTTATCAAAGGTAAAGTAGCTAATAGGTCATACAATACTCGATATGCACCCACTTTTCTCGCATATCAGCCACAGGTAAAGTCGTATCATCTAACAACTTTACTTTGTTTACCCTCACCTATTAGGTATTATGAAGGTTAGGTAAGGTTATGCTAAATTTTTTGTTAAATATTACTATGTTAATGTAAAATTAACATTGTCATGCTGGAGATATGGTTGATAAAGTATGAATGGATTATGTTTTTGTGAGTCTTGTTAGTTACTTTACTGGTGTTAAGTGTGGATCTTTGTTAATGTTAGCAGTTTATTCTTGCTTAAGATGTGTCTGGTTTGCCTTTGTACATTATATTCTTAGTTCTGGTAGTGTTATGTTGACTTTATTAATATGAAAACTTTTGTGACGAATGCATACTTTCGCCGGTCTATATGATAGTTACACAAGGTTATAAAATTTTTTGTTACATATTACCATGTTAATGTAAAATTAACATTGTTATGTTAGAGACATGCTTGACAAAGTGTGAATAAGTTACGTTTTTGGATGTTATGTTAGTTACTTTACTGGTGTTAAGTGTGGTCCTTTGTTAATGTTAACCATTTATTCTTGTTTAAGATGGGCTAAGTTTCTCGTTGTGGGTTATATTCATAGTTCAGATGATGCTAAGTAAGCTTTATTACTGTGAAAACTTTGTTACGTCAGCATATAATGGCTGATGTTTGTATAAAGAACTTGATTTTACTGTTATGTTTAATCCAAAAATGAATACTCAACAATGTGAAACTTAATCAATAGATCAAGTAGTCACAGATGGGTCCAGAGGGAGGTTGGATGCTGGCCTTGGATGGGGGGTGATTGAGTGATTTACTTGGCTTTCGGGTAATGTAAAAACGTAAATTGTAAGGTATAAACATAAAAAGAAATAAAGAAATTTTATTTCTTGATGTTCTGAAACCATTATTTTCGAATCTACAGACCGAATAACCATATATAAGGACACCAACATTGTATCATTACACTAATATTTAATAACTAGGCACCGCACCGGGCCAGCACCGGGCAGCTGTCAACTCCTACCTCCTCTGAGTCCAGACTCCTTCTTCATTCTTTCCGTTCTTTATTCCTCCTTCAACCTCTGTTTTGCACTCTGTGCTCTTTTTTCAGTCGGGAACCCCCCTAATGGGGTCTTAGACACCCTACACGGGTTTATAACCATCATATTCGAGATCTATGACCTCGATAACCCTTATAAAGACCACCAATGTTGTAACGACTGGTTTATTAACTCGGCACCGCAGTGGGCTCCAGCACCGGTGCCGGAGCGCAACTCTTTTTGAATTCCAATACCAAGTCTTTCTAGAAACTCAACTCTGCAATCCTTTCACCAAATTTCAGCTTTATACGTCAATATTTAATGTTTGAAAGGGGGGGTGGGTCCCCCCTTTGGGGGGACGCACACGCTGGCGTAACTTCCGTATAACACTGAGGTTCACCATCATCCATCTAACCCTCCTCCAAATTTAGCACGATACCGAATAAGTTCGGAGTCGGAGGCGGGCTGGCTCTCAACGTCGGCGTCAAAACCGGATGCGAAGACGCGGCCACGGCGGAACGCAACGTCGGAGTGCGTAAAAAACGATCCCTTACAGGAATCGTTTTTCGACTCAGATTCGATTTCCTTCGGAAATCGAATCTTCGATGTAATAATAATAATAATAATATGTATGTGTATGCGCACGCGCGCTCTGGCTGTGTCTGTCGGTCAAACAGACCTTCGGTCTGTTTGACCTCCAAATGGTCGGTCGCCAAACGCTCGTTAGGGCTAAACTCACTCCACGCGATCACGCCACAAGGGACGGTAAGCACAAAATCGACGTCGTCCACCCTCGGGGGTGACCACCCTCTATATACATCCTACAGACTTGAAAATTACACGGATTCGAGCTTATCCCATATATACATTATATTCCAAGTTTCAGACCTATATCTCTTATACTTTTTGAGAAAAAGCTGCCCGAGGTCCGGATGCGGCATACACTACTTATATATATATATATATATATATATATATATATATATATATATATATATATATATTATAGTATATATATATATATATATTATATATATATATATATATATATATATATTATATATATATATATATAAATATATATATATATAATATATATATAATATATTTTTTTTATATTCGTGTACAGAGGTCATCACTCCTCCCTGGAATATTCAATGCTGGGACAGGAGAATCCTCGTAGGGACGATCTCTAAACCGAACCGGAACGTGGAGGTGAGGAAAATGTCAAATCCTATGAAGTAGTGGGAGTACGAGTAATACTGAAGCCCGAGGAGAGGCAGTGACGGAACGCGTCGGCCCAACACATAAATTGTTGCATAGGTGGTGGTCAGAGAGGACCCCTTTTTCTTTGACCCTCCGAGTCGCCGCTCGTAGATCCAGTTGTCCTCTCGAGTACGAGCTCCAAGACTTCAGACTCAATAAGTAGAGTCGGTGCATTCACCGAATGAAGCACTAATTGGCGAGCATTACAGTTCTGGCAGCAAGGTGGGCTCACACAAAGGGAGTTGAGAGTAGTCCTCACATTGCGCGCTATCTCTCGCGGACCCGCTGCCATATACTTTCGAGAATGGCGAAGAGTTTGGCCACGATGGCATCGTCTGGGTCGAGGAACGTAAGTGCGGACCCGATAACCTGACAAAACTAATTTTGACCCTAGGTAGGCTGGAAACGGTAAAACCAATGTACAGAAGCAAGGCAGGATTCCGATGTAGGTATAGTATTGTTAAGGGAAAAGTTGGTGTACATTAGCAATGGGGCAAGTCATTTTTTTTCTGGCAATTGTGTGCCAAGATATGCCTCGGGGGACTATTTCGGTGGCAAAACCTGTAACCCTTTCGAAGAGTTCAGGAAGTTCATCGGGAGAGGAAACGACCGAAATGCCTCCAGAGAGGTTAATGATGAGTCTTGTACTCTGGAGTTTAGAGGCAGCCCTCACCCAAAGAGGGCACCATGTTCTAATAAGGGTTATCTGAGGCTCAGCAATCTTCCACACACCTCTCCATGGATCGCTCAGGGTGTAAGGTACTGAGGGCTAAGTAAGGGATCTTGGATGTAGCAGAACGTAAATAAAAATATACAAAGGAAGACGTATCCCTGGGAATTGGTGGGGGATTTCCAAATGAGTTGACGGAGTGGGAGGAGCCTCAACGAACAGACGGGGTCCCTTGCCTTCCTAGCAAGGGGGCGCATTTATGCTTGGATGAGAAAGGATCAATCTTTGTGTGAAACGGTGAAAGACTGACGTCGAGAAGGTACAAACCAACATCTCCGTCAACAAGGGCGCCAAAGCCCGTACTCGGAGAGGCCTTTCGGCCCAATCTGTCCAGGCGAGTTACCCTAAATTACCGATTGGAAAATTTTGCGCCTTTCTTTAAAATCTTTAAATTATTACTGAGGAAATCTCATTAGTAGTAATTTCAATCCAGCAACGAACAAACACCCATTAAGATAAACTAGTATAAACTATAAAACCCATGAGCATATAAAAGAACCCCCCACACGGAAGGAGCACGCCCAGCCCACCCGAGGGAATGGCCAGCTCATAATTCCACCGCCGACACCTGTACGGTGACATAAGCTGTAGAATATAGCCTCGGACTATGCTCCCCGAAACACCATGCTGGGAACCTTGATTTATTCTGATCACCAGCGGCACAAGGATCATGATGCTTGGGATTGTACATCTCAAGTGCAGGACAGCCCTCCTCAGTGGTTGGAAAACTTTCGGTCCCAAACAATAGGCGGCATGGTCGAAGACGCAAAGACACGCAGTTTTTATAGCAATTACCCTCAATCCCGAGTAGCGACCTGCAGAAGGCCACCCCAGGCAAAAAGGAACAGTGCACCCTTATACAAAATGACAAAGAACAAGGTGGGAATAAGTCACTAAGGGAAGTGATCTAAAGAAAATACAGTCTAGTTATCTAAAAAAAAAAAAAAAAAACCACCAAAAAAAAAAAAGGGCATCCTCGTCAAATATATATATATATATATAATATGATATAATATATACTATATATATAATATATTATATTATATATATATATATTATAATATATTATATATATATATTATATACTATATATTATATATATATATATATATATATATATAATATATTATATATATATATATATATATATATATATATATAATATATATAATATATATATTATATATATTTATATATATATATATTATATAATATATATATATATACTATATAAATAATATATATAAATATTATATTATATATTATATATATATATATATATATATATATATATACACATTGATAAGTTTCACGGATGTACCAGACAAGATGACGCCAGACCGGAAAGAAGCGCGAAAAAGTTGAGAGTAAGGTTAAGGGTATTCTCTTTATGCTAATGGCTGCGCCTTGGTGGTTTTTTAACGCCTGACATGGATGTGAGAAGATTGTGGAGGGACACTTTCGAAAATCTGCATAACAATTGGCAGTCAATGAAGGGGTGATAGTGAATGTATGTGGGTTTTATGGTGCAAGAAGAAATAGGTATTTTGAAGATGAGGTAATTAGTAGGGAGAGGTAATGGGTTAGGGTGAGAAAAGTTGAAGATTATAACATCTGCAGGCATAGATGGCTGGTAAAATGAATCATAATGGAGTCAAGATGGTGATTTTAATGTATGTTGATGTTGTTTATCAAAGCGTTTGTGGAGAGTAAATAGTTCCGCGGGATTGGAGGAGAGCATAATAGTACCCTTATATAAAAGGTAAGGTGGATAAGCGGAACCTTTAGAACATATTGAGTGTTGTAGGGAAGATTATGCTGGTAATTTTTTGTTAAAAAAGTGCGTCGAGTGACTGAAAGACTGATTGGTGAAGAACAAAAGTGCATTTAGAAGTGTTAGAGGATGTGTGGATTAATATTTTTACATCCAACTCAATGATTGAGAAAAGAGAGGGGAAGAAGAATAAATTGCATTTTGGTTTTATGGATTTGTAACAGACGTATGATAGGATTAATAGGATAGCTCTGTGGCAGGTGTTAGTGATAATATAGTCGTTGGTGGTAGGCTTCTGATGGAGAATCAAAAGTCTGTATGATGATAGTGAAGCGCGGTGTGTAAGAATAAATGGAATCGAAAGTGATTGGTTAATATTAAATTAGTGACGTGAAGGGAGGGATTGTTTTCTCTATTTGGGGTTTATTCAATTTTGTTAATATGGATGGGCTAATGAAAAGAATTAGAGGTGAAGTGTTAAATGATAAAGAATGGAAGCAGGGCACCTGCTTATTGTTATGCGGATGATTTTGGTTTTGTGTGGCGAATCTGAAGAATTTGAGAGGATGGTAGAGGGGTTTGGCAGGGTTTGTAAAAAGGGGTTTGAAGTAAATGTAGATAAGGAGTAAGGTTATGTAGTGAGTGAGGGGAGGTCCGTGGTGTGAAGTCATATATGAAGGTGAGCAACTGCAACAAGTATCTGAGTTTAAATCTTTAGGGATGTATGTTGGACGAAAGGGAACGGATTGTGCAGAATGTAGTAGGAAAGTTGTGAATGGGAGGAAGGTGGCTGGTGCAATTAAATCTTTGTGGATGGTGAAGGGACTAAGTCTTGAGTAGGCTAGGATTTTGCATGAGGATATGTTGTTACCTTGTTTAATGTATGTAGTGAGATGTGGTCCCTGGAAATAAAAGGTAATAGGTCTAGTCAAAAGTGTTTCAGATGAGCAATCTTGGGGGCGTGTTAAGGTGTGAGAAGAATTGATAAATGAGGAATAAACGTATTAGGAAGTTGTGTGGTGTGAAGAAGGACGTAAATGAGAGAATAAACGAGAGTACATTGAAGATGTTTTGTCATATGGAAAGGATGATCGAATAAATAATAGGTTGGTTTAATGCGGATGTATTGTGGTGAGTGTGCTGAGAATCGATCGGCTGGGAGACCTGAGAGAAAGTGGATTTGAATCAGTAAAGGAATGCCTGTAGAAGAGAAATGAGAGTTTGCAGAGGCAAGAAGAAAGGTGCATAATAGGAGTGAATGGCGGGGTTTTGTGAGGGGGTATGGTTGTGCCTGGCCCAGGGGATAGAATCCTATATTGGAAGAATACCACAGTGAGGGTCCGGTCGAGGTCCTCGTGAAGCCTCAGGGGTGGATTTTTCTCACTGGGGGTATAAAGGGCACGGTAAAGGAGGGGGGGGGGTTTCCTAACCGACTTGGCGATATGTTCTTCTATTACTTTTTTCCGCTATATGCTACGCACCTTACTAACAAAACCGGGAAATAGCCAAGGAAAATAATAATAATAATAATAATAATAATAAATAATAATAATAATAATATAATAATAAATAATAATAATAATAATAATAATAATAATAATAATAATAATAATAATAATAATAATAATAATAATAATAATAATAATAATAATAATAATAATAATAATATATATATATATAGTATATATATATATATAATAATATATATATATATATATATATATATATATATATATATATATGGTTGTTTGGTTTAAACCAACATGTTTTTTTTTGGTTTAAACCAACTAAAAAAACATTTTTTTTTTGTTTTTTTTGTTTTTTTTAAATAAAAAAAAAGTAATTAAAAATTGCTCTAAATGAAGCATATAGCTATACATCCCTAATTAATATTTAGATAGTAATAAGTGGGATTGAAAACACATTCCAGAACTTTACCAGTAGAAGTACCGCCTTGTAGATTTTGGATCATAGCCGTTAAGTCTGGGTCAGAGACTGAGCAGAGAAAGGATTAACTGTCTTGAAAAATTACGAGTGGTATGGAACTCTCCCTCAGAGAAGGAGGTACAATGACTGGAAAATTTAAAAAAAAAAACAATGTCAATTGTAATAACAATAGAATAAGGAGAGTGATGCAACAGTTCGACGGCTAGAAAGATTGGAGAGAGAGTTAGTTAGAGTAGGAGAGTTTAAGGAGTCGACAAGCCTTGGACTACTCCATTATCAAGAAGAGCAATGTGTGTGGAACCACACCCTAGACATGTGATTCATTACTCTACAGAAGGGCAAACAACGACACTTATGTAGAGCTAGCAACTGGGATGGTGAAAAGAAGTTCGAAGGCGCCTAGCAACACCTAATTCCTACAAACTTGTTAGAAAGATATAATGTGTCCTTTTAATAAAGGTCACGAGAAAAGAAAATATCAAGAATATTAAGACAGAAGAAAGGTTAGAGATCTGATTTTCAAAGAAGATATTATAGTTTTATGGAAGATTATGTCAAGTAGATATATGAAGAAGCTGAGTTATTGACATTGGAAACACCATAATTTTCTTTAACAACTATTTAATTGGTATCAGAAAGATCAGAAGTCTGTTGCTTCAAGGCTATCCTCTTAGCATCATTTATTTGCTGTTGAATGAGTCGTCTTTCAAATTGGATGGAGTAATGATGAGTTTTGGGAGTTATCTACCTAAGAGTGGAGAGAAGACACAGTATCAGATAGATCATTGATGCAAAATAGAAAAAAAAGAGTTGAAAGGATAAGAACAAGAATTCCGAGAATGCAGAAAATAACATTTTAATGAGTTGAAAGGAGGCGGAGAGGAGGAATAGCTCTGGAACTGTCTAGAGTGAAATTAGAGGGAAAAGTTTGAGCAAACAGTTCAGTTTTAGCAGAAGTTAAGACAGAAGTATTACCGACAGAGATACAAGAGGAGGGAGGGAGGAAGAAGCAAAGTTGGAGCTGACATTTTAAAATTGCAAAATGTCAAAAAGAGTGTGAGGTAGAAGAACCAGAAAGATTGTTGCAATTTCTACGAAGAAAAGTTTTTAGTCTCGAAGAGCTGATTTTTTGCCAATCCGGGATGAAATGTATTAAAGCACGAGTTTCGGATTTGAACACAAGACAACAATAATTTCTGATAAACCAACATTTATCGTTATAAAAATAAAGACAAAGAAAATCGGAATGTATGCATGTACACTAATAATATATATATATATAATATATATATATATATATATATATATATATATATATATATATATATATATATATATATATATATATATATTATATATATATATATATATATATATATATAATATATAAATAGCACATAGTATATATGTTAAATTGAAAAATAACCCCAAATAGTTTTGAAGAAACGTGAAAAA
>JABUQX010024066.1:15000-37500 GCA_015478945.1 Trachelipus rathkii
ATATATATATATATATATTATATATATATATGGTCTAACATAAGACATCTTATACTACTACTTACTACCATAATATATATAAAAATACTACACAACATCTCAACCATTACAAAAAATATGATTCATCCAATTCGAATTAAAGAATGACTTCATAATTAGACATTAATAAATATATCCAAGCAAGATAAAATATTAAAAACTTAATTAAATTATTATTATTATTATTATTATTATTATTATTATTATTATTATTATTATTATTATTATTATTATTATTATTATTATTATTATTATTATTATTATTATTATTATTATTATTATTATTATCATTAAATTTTATTATTAAATTAATTATTAATTGTCACAAAAAAAGCTATAAACAATTTTCACTCAAATACACCTTTTACAGCTTAAATACTATTTTTACACCCCCTCCTTAAATAGGAGCTGAGCTGTGGTATCATTCTGTACACAGAAAAAAAATTAAAGAAAATAATAATAATAATAATAATATAATAATAATAATAATAATAATATAATAATAATAATAATAATAATGCTAATAATATTATAATACAAAATATTATTATGATATAATAATAATAATAATAATAATAATAATAATAATAATAATAATAATAATAATAATAATAATAATAATAATAATAATAATAATAATAATAATAATAATAACAATAATAATAAAATATGGCAAAAATCAAGCTTCATCATAGGCCAACCTTGCCAACCCATTCAAGTTTATACTATCTTTTCACAACCATATAAACAAATACTTTCAACCATCACTCTCTTCGTCTATAACGTTCTACCATACAATATACAGCAATTCATCTCTATCTATTTCGTAAATATTAAAAAAAAATAAAATATTCCAACACCACAATAAGAGGAAAGTTACATTGTGTGTAATAATTTACAAATGTAAATCGATAGAAAGTGTGAAAGAGTGTGAATTAATACGAAATTAATTAATAAGATTAAAATTAATATTAATAAAATTAATAAGAAATGTTAGAAAAATATTAAGCCAAGATATTCCATTTTAATGATATACACAAACATATATAACGAAAATAACTTCGAAGATTCAGGGTGTAATTAAAATTTTAATAGAACTATATTCACTTTAATATTCAATCTCTAATATTCAATATTTAATAATATTTAATATTTAATAATATTTAATATTCAGAGCAATATTCACTTTAAAGTCTGTCAAACAATAGCGATTTTATTGTAGGAAATACGTCCAGTTTCAGAATAGTAAACGCTATATATATATATATATATATATATATATATATATATATATATATATAATATATATAGTATATATATATATATATATTATTATATATATATATATAATACATATATATATTATATATATTATATATTAATATATATATATATATATATATAATATATATATATATATATATTTAAATAAATTGAAATCAAAAGTAAAATTAAAAAATTCTATTAAAAAGATTTGTCGCTCCTAAAATTTAAAGAACAAATTCCGTTTTTGTAAATTTCTGATAATCCCAAAAAAAAGTTTCAAACAAAAAAAAGTAATAATGTTCGGCTGGTGATATAACTCCCCAAACCTTCCCCACCCTACGCCCATTGGCTAAAGTAAGTAAAGAAAACGAGAACTTGGAAGAGGAAATATATCATCGAAGAAAAAATTAAAGAATCGGAAGATATAAGTTCTGAAAGTACTAAAAATTCTTTGAAGTAAAATGCCTTTGAGAAAGGAGGGAGGAACAAGAAACTATTTGGTGGTCATTTCGAGGCAAAAAGAGGCTCATTTAAAACTAAAAATTTTCAGTTGGCAAATATAAAATAAAAAATAAAACAAAAAAAATAACTTAAAAATTTTGCCGTGAAGCAATAAATATTGAATTTAGAAATCACTTTCAAGAGTAACTAATACTGGATTAAATGAAAATTAATCTTATTTTACCTGAAATCTAGTCGGTGGAGTAGATAATTTTAAAATTAAGTGTAGAAGTTGAATGAGGTTGGAAATCCCTTCAATTTTTTTGAACTTCTAATAAATAAATAATAGCTATAAATTAAAACTGTAAGATCTGCGACTGATTACATCTTCCCTCCAACATTGGCGGAAGAGAGTATATGAAACCGGCGAAGGATTATTCTATTGGCGAAACAGGTGACCATCTAGGGCCCTGCCCCTAGGGGATCTGGCGTTTGCAAAGATTTACAGTCAAATTCTAAAAATATTTGGTCAAAATGATTTTAAGTTCTTAAAAAAAAGCGGGAAAGTCTTTCAACCTAAGTGCATTATTTAACGTTATTTAAATTAAATTTCTATTTTAAGCATCCTTTTGGCAGTAAGATATGTGTTCTTCGAATGTAGATGACTTTTGTAGCTAGTCGTATAGTTTCTGAAGTTAATAGGGTTTCGAATTTTAAGGGATAGACCACCCCTAAATTTTTATGAACCTTACATAAAGGACAATTTTTCAACATATAAAATTATTGTCTTAAAAATAACTCTTCCAAAATTATTATTATTATTATTATTATTATTATTATTATTATTATTATTATTATTATTATTATTATTATTATTATTATTATTATTATTATTATTATTATTATTATTATTATTATTATTATTATTATTATTATTATTATTATTATTATTACTTCGTTAGAAAATGTTAGAATCAAATTTTTATGAAAAATTTAAATATATAAAATATATTGATAATCGAACTTTAAATAAAACAAAATTCTTCAATCTAGTCCATATTCCTTAACATCGATATGAAGATTGTGCTACGAGTGGCAGAAAATGGGGGAGAAGTTAGCTGATTAGGGATTTTTAATATTAAAAGGATACCCTCATATAAGCCACCGGGGTACGGGATTCCCAGCGGGCCCCCCATACTCTCTCCCTCATCCAATATAAGTCGTTTCCTGTCAAACTAATTAATTAATTAAGTTTTTTAATATAAATTAAGTTTTTAATATTACTTTTTTAAAAATAAGCAGTGTGTTGCCATTGGTTTAAAATTAACGTCATATATATATATATATATATACATATATATATATATATATATATATATATATCTCGGATAAATTTGTTATATATATTAATATTATAAATATCTATGATATTTATATCAGGGCTGCGGAGTCGGAGTCGGAGTCGTGGAGTCGGAGTCTGAGTCGTGGAGTCGTCCAGAGTGCGGAGTCGAGTCGGAGTCGGAGTCCCGAAAAATTCTGTGCATGTGGAGTCCGGAGTCCGGAGTCGAGTCGAAAATTCTTGTGTTAGGGGAAGTCGGAGTCGGAGTCGGAGGTTCGAAAATTCTTGTGTAAGGGGAGTCGGAGTCGATCGGAGTCGAAAATTTATAGAACTTATTTATTATATTATTATTATTATTAATTATTATTATTATTATTATTATTATTATTAATTATTATTATTATTATTATTATTATTATTATTATTATTATTATTTATTATTATTATTATTATTGAAACTAAGTATTAAACTGTTAATTTTAAAATGGCTGTTTTATAATAAAACTGAAATATATTTGTTTGTCATGTGTTGCGCTGCGCCTGCATCTTTATGTCTTTACTATTGATGCAGCGGATGGTGATTTTTGACTAATCCGCGGATGCGGATAGTAAAATCACTATCCGCGGATTGAGGATTAGGATTTTAGAGTCTTAGCCACAAGTCCTTTATATATATAATATATTATATATATATAATACAAAAATTGTATATATATAATATATTATATTGATATATATATATATATATATATATATATATATATAATTATATATATATATACTATATATATATATATATATATATATATATATATATATAAAAGAAGGTTTGGAAGAGTCTTAGATTGGAGGAGAGAGTGTAGATATCCATGTGCATGGGCGGTAGGGCGACAAAGCTAGCAACCTTGTCCTTTCCTTTCGCTTGTATTACTCTTGAACCAGTGTTAGAATCTTATGCGCCTATAGAAGCAAGATCCTCTGGAGACCTCTGGGTGAACGAGTTTTGAAGCCTAATGAAAGAAGATGCTAGTTCTACTGAAAGGGCGAAAACCCTACCTGAGAGTATTAACCAGAGGACTGGCATCGGAAACAATTGCGAAAAGAAATGGTTTTCCAAAATGCTCTAGGGTTAAGAGTTTCGGGCCAAAAGAAGATGTTGGACCAACTGACAGGGCGAAAGCCCTTTCTGGGAGTTGTTATATATATATATATATATATATATATATATATATATATATATATATATATATATATATATATATATTATATATATATATATATATATTATATATATATATATATATTATATATATATATATATATATAATATATATATATATATATATATATATATATATATATATATTATATATATAATATATTATATATATTATATATATAATATATATATATATATATAATATACTATATATATATATATATATATAATTATATATATATTATATATATATATATATATATATATATTATATATATATATATTATATCCTGAGTTACGCAGGATTTTCGAGATGGGGACCCAACTCTTTTGCACTCCACCAATCTCTTTCCCCAGCCTCAACCCATTTGAAAAAAGGTTATATGTAGAATAATACTTGAAATTAATAATTCCCAAAAAATAATGTTAAAAAAACTAAGACTTCTGAGCCCTTTAAAGGGAGAGTTTGCTTCTCTTTTCTTCGTAAATGAGATCTGCATCGCTGAAAAGATGCTCGCCAGCTACACTTATTGAAGGGCATGCTAAGTATTCCCTGCTGAGTTATGCAAGATGTGAAAAACTTTTACAATTATCACGCCATCAAACCAATGATCTTTATCCGTTCCAAGAGTTTTCGCTTTTGATAATTAATTTTCGATCAATGACAGAGTGTCTTTGACACCTCTGAAACAAGACTCTTTATCCTGCTAGAAGCCCAAAGAACGTTTTCATGGATTTGCAACTGGTTTCGCTAACAGAATAGTAAATGTGTGGTCTGTTCTGCAATCTTTTTCTTTTTATTGGGTGGTGAAATTTTCTGCCTTTAGCAGCATTTCTTCACATAGGCATACTAAATAAATTTAACCCTTTGTGAACACGTGGGTCAAGAAATTTGGTTTTGTATCTAGGATCCAGAAAAGTTACTATTGCAGATTTTGAAATCTATTATCTATTTCCAGCATTTGAGTGTTTCTGTCATCCTTGAAAATCCCTTACTTTTTAATATCAGCATTTTTTAGCACAGCTTTTCATTGTTGCAACTAGAGGAATCTAATCTGGCAAACAAGAATTTTCTGAGATAATAGTCTTAGTTACCTCTTCAAACGGTTTAAGAAGACTAATAATACAAATACCTAAAATCGTATTATCATCACCTGTCAAGCCTTTCACCTTTGTGTTTGCTCGAAGCGTAAGGGAAGACCGCTTCATTTATTTCTGCCCTTCTCTCAAGTATGACCAACTAGCACTATTCCAACGAGTCTGAACATCTTGCGTTACAGAAATTTGAGGAACATTTAGTCTCATAATTCATAAATGAATACTATCCGCTATCCGCAAAAAAATTCATGCGGATGCGAATGCAAATGCGGATGCGGGTAGAGAAAAATTATGCGGATGCGGGTATCTGCTATACCTCTACTCTTTACGGTATTTTACCGTAAAGCATTTGGAGATTAGATTCATTGGAAAAGTGGTATATTTTTTTATTCTCAAAAGCAAGCGAAAAAAAAAAAAAAATTTCTTATTGTAATTTTGAATTTGACTGCTGGAGTCGGAGTCGGAGTCGGAGTCGAAAATTTTTGTTTAAGTGGAGTCGGAGTCGGAGTCGGAGTCGAAAATTTTTGTTTAAGTGGAGTCGGAGTCGGAGTCGGAGTCGAAAATTTTTGTTTAAGTGGATTTGATTTCGGAGTCGGAGTCGAAAATCCAAATTTGAATTTAAGGAGTCGGAGTCGGAGTCGGAGTCGAAAAATTTATTTTACGACTCCGCAGCCCTGATAAATTATATAATATATATATATATATATATATATATATATTATATATATATATATATATATATATATAGATTATATATATATATATATATATATATATATATATATATATATATATATATATATATATATATATATAATAAATATATATATATATATATGTATATATATAATATATACTATATATAATATATATATTATATATGAATAAATGTATGTATGTATGTATGTACCAAATAAAATTTATTTGTTTATTTGTGTACACTCATTTAGCAAAGTAAAGGAGAGTGTACTTTCCTATGAGATTGATACGTATTCCCACGAAAAGACCGACATCGGAACAACCTTTTCCCCTCGTTAATAGATGGTAATATATCGGTTAAGTATTGTACGTAACTAATCGATTTTGGCACTACTTCTCAGTGTCAAAAGAGTGCCTGACCTTTTAACCCTCGTTTCAGCATTGATTACAAACAATGTTAGTTTTTGCTTATTGAACCTTAGTCACCCAATTCGCTACTGCCTTCCATTACTTAGTAAGATACTCTCTCTCTCTCTCTCTCTCTCTCTCTCTCTCTCTCTCTCTCTCTCTCTCTCTCTCCTTCTCTCTCTCTCTCTCTCTCTCCTCATCCTCTCTCTCTCTCTCCATCTCTCTCTCTCTCTCTCTCTCTCTGAAAGAAAAAAAAGAAGAGACTCTCGTCTCGCCAGGCATATATCTCTTTCTCTCATCTCTCTCTCTCTCTCTCTCTCTCTCTCTCTCTCTCTCTCTCTCTCTCTCTCTCTCTCTCTCTCTTCCACACACACACACACACTGATTTCTAACGTATACAATTGTAATAAGAAGATGAATTTTTAAGTAGCTTGGGAGAGGAAGTGACGAATTAAGAAGCGTTTCGAAACGTTCGGCAAAATGTCTTTTAAATGTATTTGTAAAAATGATTGTGATTGACAATTTCTGATTTACGATTCCTTTAAACTGTTATTAGAAGCAGATTTTAGCAAAAAGTATTGATATTCACAGAGAGAGACACACACACGTACAGGCTTTTTATATATATATATATTAATATATATATATATATATTAATTTATATATATATATATTATATATATATTTATATATATTATATATATAATATATATATATATAATATATATATATAATATAGTATATATATATATATATATATATACTATATATATATATATTATATATATATATATATATATAGGTATATATATATATTATCTATTATAATAGATATATATATTATATATATATATTATATATATTATAATTATATATATATATATTATATATATATATTATATATATATTATATGCTATTATCAAAGACTGTTCTATATGATTAATTGGCCCATTCAAGAGATCATCTTTTAGATATAGCAAATAATAAAAATAGTTTTTGGAATAGTTGAAACGTTCTTTTATTATTGTCTTTATTAATTATGTCTAAATGACAATTTACAAATGAAACAACACATTAAGATATTTCACAAGTTCAAAAATTAATTGTTTTTAAATACTTTCATTTAATTACGTATTTTACATATCAATTTATGACCGAGAGAGCGTCAAGATGTTCGCACTCTGATCTACATTTTCTAACTGAACTCTATGCCATTTGGCACAGCCGTTTTGAGAGCCAGAGCCCCCTCGGTGACCTTGATAATATACAACAAGAAAGAAGGCAACAATTATTTCGGCTTTTACAACAGGACTTATACAAGGTTTTCTTCCAACTGTGTACCAGAAATCTTGGTAGCACTTACATATATCCTTTATAAATTTTATACAATGTAACGAGTACGGTACATAATGGTTATCTCAAAAGTTGCCTGTAACACCCCCTTCTGACAATTTTAAAAAAAAGTTTAGGATAGAGGAGACAGTGGCTACTAAAGTTAGAGGGTAAAACAATAATTTTCACCTAACATAATAGCTCTCCTACTGGAGGCAATTCTTCATTTCTATGTAACACCTTTACTTTAGGCGTTTTTACCATCTGAAAGAAAACGGATTAGTATTTTTTTTTTTTTTTTTTTTTTTTTTTTTTTTTTTTTTTTTTTTTTTTTTTTTTTTTTAAGTGTTATTTTCTCTTTCTAAATCTACTAAGTTATAATATATGCGAACGTTTCTTAAATTTTCTAAATGAGGTTTCCCATTTTTTTCGATAAGTACGTTCTGTTTATTAACTTTTATAACTTTAAAAGGGCCGACATAGCGGGGAGCTAGTTTGCCGACATTAAACTGTGTCTGCCGCACCACGACAAATTTTGCCTCATGCAACCCTTTAGGCACAAAGACGTGTCGATTTTTATAATTGGTGTGTGGCGCCAGCGGCTGCGCTAAAAGAGCGGCTAGCTTTTTAACATATGCATTATACTCTATTGGGGCCGTTTCCGAAGCAGGATCAACTAATCCACTAGGTATTGCTATATTTTGGCCAAACATCAAGTTTGCGGGACTAAGACCGTTCTTTGTTATCGGCGCGAGCCTCAGAGTGAATAACACCATAGGTAAGAGGCTCGGCCAGTCGGAGGGGCTTAAATCATGTTCCTGCAACATACATCTCAGACAAGCCAGCAAATTCCTATGACTTACCTCCAGGAGGCCATTACATCTAGGATTTGAGCTACACGTAGTCCGGTGCTCCATTCCCACGGCCCTACACACTTCCTCAAACAAGCGACTAGTGAAATTCGCACCTAAATCCGAAATAATTACCTGAGGAATTCCACAGAATGGAAATAGCTCGTGAATGAATGCATTCAATATTTCTCCCGAATTTATTTCTTTAAGAGGCACAGCGAACAAGTACTTACTGTAGCGGTCAATTAAGGTAAGTAGGTATTTGTATCCTCTTGCATTAGGTAACTTAAGTATGTCAACATGAACGGCTTGAAACTTCTTCGTCACTTCTTTAAAAACACCGTAATCAGGACTTATGCCTGGTACGGTTTTATTTTTTTGACATGCTGAGCACGTGCGGATAAACTGTTTTATTTTTTTATGCATGTGCTGAAACACAAATTCATTTTTTATGCTCAGGAGGGTTTTATTCACACCCAAATGTCCTTTATTGTGGTATTCGCTAATTACCTTCTGCACACTCTTTTCCGGCACAAAAACGCGCGAATAGTTTAAAGAGACATCGACCACTAATTCTATCTCCTTTTTGTTATAAAAGAATTTCTGCCTTATTAACTTCAAAGTTGTTTTCTCTCTCTTCGCCATCAGATCATTAAGGTATTTATCTGACTGTTGGTGCTGTCTAATTTCTTCAAAGTCCAAATCTCGCTTGAAATGCGAGAATAATATTTTTGCATTTTTATCAAACGTGGTTACTAAATTTATTTTTGCAATTTCCTGGCCGCTTCAGTGCGGCTGCAGCCTTCATTTCTAACCGAGAGATCGATCGGCGCGTTTCCATTCATTACCAAGTTAATAGCACCTACGTCAGTCGCTATAGTATTCTCAGCCGATTGCTCATTGGCTGTCGTGAAGCGGTGGGCGGAGTCACAGACTACACTATTTGAACCTGCATCTTCTCCTACCTCATCCTCATCTCGGGTAATATTATTCGCAAGTAAATATTTTAATAACGCATTTTGATTTTCGGTAATTAACTCCATCGTGATATTAAAAGTACTCAAAATAGCAAGTTCCCTCAATTCCCTAGCATTATAATTTTGTACATCATTAGCATGCTTTATCTTATATACAAACGCACGAGAGCACGTACAGATGCGTACAGGCGTTTTCCCGCTAAAATTGCCCCATATTTCTTGAATAATTTCGTTAACCCCAATAAAAGCTTATTTACTGGCAAATATCTTTTTTCTGTTGTATTAAAAGACCCACTATAAAAAGCAAAAGGCGTGCCTTCCTCATCGTCCGACATAATTACTGTATGCTTTATGATTTGCATAAATGTACACTTTGAGAGGCGCATCAACTGCTGGAAACCTGAGCCGAGAGGCGTGACGAATCGCTTGTTTTATATCTACAAAAGACTTCTCAGCCTCGGGAGACCACGTGATTTTTTTATTAGAGCTATTTTTTCCCTTTAAATAATTATACAAAGGCAATGTTAGATTTGTAAAACACGGTATATTTTGACGGTAAAATGAAATTCGGCCAACAGAACGCACTTCTTTTATGGTTAACGGTCGAGGAACATTAATTATTTCCTTAACCTTTTCAGACAATGGCGCAAGCTTTTCTTCCGTCAAATCAAAACCCAAATAACTTAATCTTTTTACCCCAAATTCGCATTTTTTTTATTTAAACAAATTTTAAAATAATTTAATCTCTCAAATACTTGTTTAAGTACCAACACGTGGTCTGATAAATCTTTGGTCCCTATCAAAATATCGTCTAAATACACGTGTACACCGGGAATGCCTTGAAGTAATATAGTTAAAAATCTCATGAAACATGAGCTCGAATTTTTAAATCCCATCGGTAATTGTCTAAAAGAAAAATTTCCGATCATTGTACTAATAGTAAAATAATGTTGATCGGCTTCTGCTAAAGGCAGCAGATAGTACGCGTTCGTGACGTCAAGTTTACTTAATACCTTTGTCCCATGAAGCCCACTAAATATATCATTTATATTCGGCATAGCAAATACATCATTTTTCGCCACAGAATTAAGTTTTCTAAAATCACACACGATTCGTACCCCTCCCCCATTTTTTTCCAAAACGCTGATTGGGAAACTCCATTGCGATGGTGCCCTCTTTAAAACTTTCGCTTTTACTAAATTTAATAGCTCCCTCTTTGTTTGTTCGAATAATTTATGAGGAATACGACGCAGGTTTAAGTTTTATTGGAACTCCGCTTATATTAGTTTTATAAGGAAAAAGTGAAGCTAATTCCCTCAAGATAGCAGTTGGAATGCTCGTCTCCTCTCCCCCACGTAAAGCACAAGTATCCCTCCCCCCATTTCTATTCTTAAGTTTCGACTCAGCGTTCCCCCCTCCCCCAAATTCTTTGAACAGGTCGTCCCAAGCTCTAAGTTGCTTCTCCCGCATATTAAAATTTTCCGGCAAATAAGCATATAAATAAATGTTTAAAATCAAATACCAGATTATTAACTATAGGAATATCACTAAAAAGTTCATTAGTAGCTACAGAAGAAGAAAATTGAGAGAGAGTATGAATAAAAGCCTTATCTCTACAAATCGTGTTATTACATAAATTTATACCTTCTTTGCTCTGAGTATCCGTTAACACATCTGTCTCAAAATTAATATTAAACGAAATTTTTTTTAAAAACGGCATTCCTAATATACAAATGGGCAATTTAGTTAAAAATTCTACATCATAAGTTCTCTTTAAACCAAAATCAATTGTAACAATTTCGCGCGAGTATATGTCAATTACGGTATCATTTGCTGCTTTAATTTGACCAATAATCGATACATTCAGGTCTCCATCCATAGGGAGTAAATTGATCTCACTCCCTGAGTCGATAATAAAGACTCTTTTTGATATTTTATCAACAATAGTATAAAGTTTATAATTTCTTACATTATTTAATACAGACAAATTATTTATGACCTGATTTTCTCCAGTCGGAGCATCCGTAATTAATATATTTTGTGAGCCGCTATAAGCCAGCGTGGGTATCGTATGGGTCACATCGATACTCTTGCCAATAGTCGGAATACTCAGAGCTTCATTGGAAGAAGGATGACCTCCTTGTACATGCCAGTGAGCACCTTGCTCGTTACTCTTAAAATTACTCAAAGCTACAGTATTATTATTATTATTATTATTATTATTATTATTATTATTATTATTACTTTTCACCTATTATTGTCATTGTCATTGTCATTATTATTATTATTATTATTATTATTATTATACCCATTAGAATACCAAACATACCTATTATTATTCATATTAATATTATTATTAAACCTACTATTAGACGCATGCAAATTATTTACTATAGCAGAATCCCCATAATTAAAAATACGATAATTTTCATCTAAAATATTCACCTCCCCCCCTAACTCCTGTTCGAGGGGGGATCTGATGCGTTTCCCTGCCTTCTTTGGGGATGACTCATGGACTTGCTGACTTTCTCCATTTGGCGGGAATACCAAAGAATACATAGGACAAAATTCCGAATGACATGTGTAACTTCTATGGAGAAATCTGGAGTGTGGTTTACATAACTCGCCGAGTAACTCAGCATTTACAGTGTTGCCTTGTTTACGTTCTCTATGAGCATTTCTTCTATTTTGAAATGATGGTTGTTCTTCTGTACGAGTCGGTTTGGCAGCGGCCTCACTCAGCTGTCCAGCGACCTTGGTGAGAGACTTGAGAAGCCCTTTCATCTCTCGAAAGAACTCTTTGTTTACTTTAGCCTCTTCTGAAACTTGAGAATCGTTGTTGTTGTTTGTATTTCGACTCTCTCCATATGAGCCTCTCTCGTGTGTTTGGAACTGTTCTCCTTGAAGATGATTCACGGCCCCCCAATATTCTCTCCCCCTTCTCTCGTGGGGGGTTTCGTAGTCGTTCCTATAAAAGTTCTTATATAAGTTATCTGCTACTTTTGTAATTTTTTCAAGACTGCTATCGTCTGCCAGAGTCATTAAACTTTCTTGTATGCGAGATGGAAGCTCATTAATAAACAACTCATGAACAAACGGAGCACTGTTTTCAGCAAGCAGATCGAATCCTATTCTTCCCATAACATCCCGAACTCTTGCTAAGTAAACTGAAGGAAGTTCTTCTTTTTTTCTTCCTTTTTTGAAAATTTCACTGATTTGACTTCTCAAATTTGGGGCGTAAGCTTCCTCTATCGACGCAATTAACTTTTGAAAGCAATCTCCCCCAATGGAAATTTGATGGTTGCTACAATATCATGGGGAGAAGCCAATATTCTTACGCGTTCTCTTGGATCATCCACTCCATTAAGTTTGAAAACGGTAATCGTAGTGTGTAACCAAGTCATCATATTACGCAAATCTAACTTTGGAATGGCGCCAATCGGCAGACTGGTCTTTGGAGTCCCCCCCAACGAGGGGGAGACTGTGGGGGTAACAGATCTTGCTCGTAGCGGGGTATGAAGGTCCTGACTTCCTTCCCCATCGGAGTTCGAATTTGAATTTTCTTCTCTTCGAATTGGAGATTTGGGGGAAGAGGGGGAGACGTTCGAAGTTTTTGCAGATGCTTTTGGTGTAGTACTTGACTTTCCCCTACCCCTCCCGGTCTTAAACCGGGGAGATCTTTTTTTATGGCTGGGCATCTTAAAGTCCCTTCTGCCCGTTTCTTTAATCTTTTTTTTTTTTTTTTTTTTTTTTTTTTTGCCGGTGATATTATTTGAAAATGGAGCTCTTTTTCACAAGACTAGCGACTTTTAAAATAACGGGATTCTTCACGCTAATCGTTATGTAATAAAGTTTATGAGAGCTATGTACCAACGCACTAAGACTTTATTTTGTTACCAAAAAATTTTTCACAGTATATGAGTCACTTCACTTAGCACTATATTTGTTTATTGGCACTTTTCACATTGACAATCACCACTTTTTATTATTATTATTATAATTATCTGGCCCTTTTTATCAAAAGGTTGTAATGACTGATGTCGTTCTGGGGTTTACCAAAACTATGTACAAAGACTGATCTCTATAATGATTAATTGGCCCTATTCAAGAGATCACTTTGATATAGCAAATAATAAAATAGTTTTGGAATAGTGAAACGTTCTTTATTTATTTCTTTATTAATTATGTCTAATGACTATTTTACATGAACACACATTAAGATATTTCACAGTTCAAAATTTAATTGTTTTTAAAATACTTTCAATTTAATTACCATTACAATATCAATTTTATGACCGAGAGAGCGTCAAGATGTTCGCACTCTGATCTACATTTTCTAACTGAACTCTATGCCATTTGGCACAGGCGTTTTGGGAGCCAGAGGCACCTCGGTGACCTTGGATAATACACAACAAGAAAGAAGGCAACAATTATTTCGGCTTTTACAACAGGACTTATACAAGGTTTTCTTCCAACTGTGTACCAGAAATCTTGGTAGCACTTACATATATCCTTTATAAATTTTATACAATGTAACGAGTACGGTACATATATATATATATATATATATATATATATATATATATATATATATAGTTGGGAGTCGTTATATATATATATATATATATATATATATATATATATATATATATATATATATATATATATATATATATATATATATATATATATATATATATATATATATATATAAATATCAAGGGGGTTCGGTCTAAAAAATTATGGTAGTAGGCTTTTGCATTTATTCACACACACACACATGAGTATATATATATATATATATATATATATATATTTTTTTATGTTTTTATTTTATATATGTATCTATATAGTTATATATATATATATATATATATATATATATATATATATATAAAGGTGGGCATTAAGGGTGGTGTTGTGTGTGTGTGTGTGTAGTGTGTGTGAGCGGGGTGAGGGTGTGTGTGTGTGTGTGTGTGTGTGTGTGTGTGTGTGTGTGTGTGTGTAAAGCAAAAAGAAAGTGTGTCAAAAAAGAGAGATTGATTAATCTGTAAAGGCTTAATCTAGAAAATTAAAAATTTACAATAATTTTTAAAAAGTTATGTAACTTACCTTTACAATTTTATTTAAAAAGAAAGTCCGCTCTTCTATCTTTTGATTGAGCAAATTTATCAATCACTTTATTATTAAAATCTTGTATGCCCATAATAAAGTCTTTCTCGATCGAAAGCATTGCTAAGGCGGAAAGTCTTTCTTGCCTCATGGTGTTTCTAAGAAAGGTTTTAATCCTTTTTAAATAAGGAAAACAGCGCTCTGCTTTGGACGTTGTCATCGGAATGGTTATTAAAACTTTCAATAGTTTCACACTTTTACTAAAAGTGGCTTCCAAGTGATTTTCTGTAATAAAATCGAATAAAGCTATGGCTCCAGACATAGAACGAAATTCTTCTAGGCTATAAATTATAGATAGTTCTGTTTTAAGTTTCTTTATGTCAATAAAAGTGTACACTTTACAGGTTTCATTTACATTTTTTCTCAGGAAAGAAATAACGTGGCAACAATTAAATGTCCTGAGAATGTAAATCTATCTTTTATCTGACAAATAATTGAGAGATGATTGATAGAGGAATTTGGCAGGGTGAGGAGGGGTTTGAAAGTAAAAGGTAGATAAGAGCAAGGTTATGGTTGTGAGTGGGAAGACAGTCCTCGGTGCGAGGTTATGTTAGATGGTGAGCAACTGGAACAAGTGTCTGAGTTTAAATATTTAGACTATATGTTGGATGAAAAGGGGAACGGATTTTGCAGAGTGTGGTAAAAAGGTTGTGAATGGTAGGAAGGTAGTTGCTCGTGCTATTAAATCCTTGGTAGATGTAAAAGGACTAATTGTGAGTGCGCTATAGGGTCTTGCATGAAGGTATAAGTTGTTACCTGTGTTAATGTACACAGTAGTGAAACTATGGTCTGAATAAGAGGTATAGATCTAAATTACAATGTGTTCGGATGGACAATCTTAGGAGTGTGTTAGGTGTGGGACGAATTGGATAAAATGAGGAATGAACGTATTAGGGCTGTGTAATGTGAAAAAAGGTGTGAATGAGAGAATAACGAGTACAATGAGATGGTTTGGTTATATGGAAAGGTGTGGATGATAGTCGGTTGGTTAAACGCGGGTGTATAGTGGTGAGTGTGTTGGGAATCGACAGGCTGGGAGACGAAGAAAAAGTGGATTGAGTCAGTAAAGGAATACCTGAGGAGAGGAATGTAAGTTTGGCAGAGGCGAGAAGAAAGGTATAATAGGAGTGAATTTCTGGGGTTTTGTAAGGGAGGTATGGTTGTTGCTGGTTTTGTTCAGGGGATGAACCCCACATTGACGAGATACCACAGTGAGGGTACGTCGCAGTCTCATGAAGCCCTAGGGTGGATTTTTCTGACTGTGACGAGTTCTCACTTAAAAGGTATAAATGGAGCGGTAAGGTTGGGCTTTCTTTTTCGACTTGCGTCATATTCTTCTACTACTTTTCTGTTTCCGGTGTATGTTACACACCTTACACCCAATCTTGGGTACAAGAGGATAATAATAATAATAATAATAATATAATAATAATAATAATAATAATAATAATAATAATAATAATAATAATAATAATAATAATAATAATAATAATAATAATAATAATAATAATAATAATAATAATAATAATAAATAAAAATAATAATAATAATAATAATAATAATAATAATAATAATAATAAATATATATATATATATATATATATATATATATATATATGTTATATATATATATATATATATATATACATAATATATAAATATATATATATATATATATATATATTATGAGTTGAAAACTTATCGAAATTGCGCTTCACAAGAAAAATATAAATAAAAAATTTAGAAGCGAACAAATTTTTTTTTATATCGTTTATTTTTCAAAACTTGAGTTGAGACAGGCCCTGCAACGAAGTTTTCCCTATTTAGTCAATGTTAAATCATTTAAAACATTTTCAAAATATTTCGTTCAGTATACCGATGAGATACGTTAAGGAACGTTGCATTTATAATTGCAACGCGAGGAAAATCGGAAGCCTTTATAATATACTCTTATACGTTGTTATATATATATATATATATATATATATATATATATATATATAGCAGCACCATATAGAGAGCAGCAGCGCAGCGAGTGATATATATATATATATATATATATATATATATATATTATATATATATATATATAGTTATATATATATATATATATATATATATTACATATAAATATATATATATATATATATATTATATATATATATATATTATAATTATATCGTATATACATAAGTACATTAGCCAATGTGGAATATAGCCAATACGTTAAGAGCATAGCAGTTATATATTATATATATTAAGTTGGTATTATTGCCATATATATATATATATTACATATATATATGTTATATATATATATATATATATATATATATATATTATATATATATATATATATATATATATATATATATATATATATATATATATATATATTTTTTTCTGATTATTTCTGACAACAAAAAAGACAAATCAAGAACTATTTTACTTTTTATTTACGATTTATTTATTTACGTAAACAAAGAAAACAATTTTTAGACTTTTATTTTTCCTTTTTATTTTTTTTTTCTCAAATAATTCGTCCCTTGTTCGTTAGGTAATCTAAAGACTCATCATTTTGGTTATATTTATATACACGTGATATATTTATTTACAAATAATAATAATAATAATAATAATAATAATAATAATAATAATAATAATTATGAATAATAATAATAATAATAAATATGAATAATAATAATTATGAATAATAATAATAATAATAATAATAAGTTTTTTCTTTATTAAGACAATAACTTAACTTTTCTTATATATCTTGATATACAATTTTGTCTATTCCAATTACGTACTACATCAATTTAGGAATTTAGGAAAGTTTCCAAAGACGTTTCATCAAATATTTTTTGTTGTCTCAAAAACTTCTATGACAGCTATTCGGAATTCAATCCTTCGCAAGTAAACTATTCCAAATTTTCAGCCACCGAAAACACTGCTAAATGAAAAAACTGAGATTATTCTTCAAATTCAACATTCCAATTATTTTTTAAGCTTCCAACTCCGGAAGAAAAAAACCTAACATTCAAAAACTATAATTTTATTTCCCTCGAACGAAAAACCAACTACTACAATCTCGAACAAAAATAATTTTACTTCCTTAAAAAACAACCACTAAAATCTCGAACAAAAAACCAAACCCAAATCTCACTTTTCTTCAACTAAAATCTAAATCACTTTTCTTTGAAATGTCAACTCTAAACTTACAAAAACTCTTCAAAATCATCAAAACTAAAGACTACCAAAACTAAACTTAATATTCCGCTTCTTTTTTAACCACTCTTACTTAATATTCAAATTCTACTAGCAACTAACTTAATGTAAAAACCATCGAAAAACTCTTAACAAACTCAAACTTAATAATCCAGCCCTTTTTTAATAATTCGAACTTAATATTCCAGATCTTACTCAAACAACTCAAACTTAATATTCAAATTTCTATGTTCAGATATTTTTTCGTAACTCTCAACTTTTCCTTAAGAATGATTTTCTATATTTTTAAATCTAGCTGGTTATCCAAAAGTCTAAATTTGAAACAACGTTAATCTGCCACAACTTCCCCCCCCTGAAGATGAAAATTTTTTATATTTAATATATAATATAAATTTTACTAATTTCTAAAACCCTATGATTAAACACTATGATCAAAAACTCTTATTTATATAACAAATTTAAGACGGAATAAACGTACCTTGTTTTAACTTTTAATACCGGATGGTCCTGGAAACTCAAGTGTGGGGATGCCAAGTTCTTTCGCTCGATTCCTGGTGAGCCTGCCTGAATAAGAAATGTGTTGTTTCAAGAAAGATTCACACCTTCAAGGTTCTTCGGATCTATGAGCCGTACATGACCGCTAAGTAAAACTTGGTGGATCTTCCAACTTGTGGCTACTATGGTCAAACTTCACAATAAAAGCTCCATCAATCACAACATAAACAATACAATCAAACAACTTGCTAAAGGCATTTAAAATATCAAAAGTCGGAGCTACATTCTGTTCGAGAAAACTCTTAATGACTCCTTTTCTTTTGAAGAAATTTTATACTTTGTCGGAGATTTAAGTAACTCATCAACCAAAATCTGTCTCAGCAGAACAGAATCTTCTCCCCTGAGCATCACTTATCAAAGCCCAACCAAGAACTTGACTGATTTGATCTATAAGACACCTTAATTACACTTGAATCACCTGCTGGTGAATATAAAAGCCCGCGTCATACCTCTTGGGACTACGGTCTACTATAATTTTATTTTTTCAGAATTCACCACGCTTCTTCTTAGCAAGTACATGAGCATTCATCAGTACTCAAATCTGATCTTTCTTGTTTACTACATCTTTTTAACTGTTAATTTACTACTTTCTTTCTCTTCTGCTAAGTCACCACTTACATAACTTTTAATTTCACAAAATTTGTCTTTGAAATTATTTTCTGGCTTAGTAAAAGTCTGTTCTTTTTCTTTGATGGGGGCTTTCTGATACATTTTATTTTCAAATACTTCATCACATTCTTGTTCATGCTCTTTGGTGAGGGTTTTATTATCCATTTCATCCCCAAGTACTTCATATTGATTTTTTAAATTCATATTAATCTCACCACTTACTTTGAGGTATTTTGAAACGTGGTTTCTTTTATTATCTGATTCATTCTCTTCCTTTGAGGTCTCAATTCAGGATTTATGAACCAACAACCTTTTGCAGAATGTCCAACCCGGTCACAATACTGGCAAACTTCTCTTTTCTCAGTTCTATCTTTAAACCAACATTGACTAACCGCATGTCCTACTTTTTTACAGGACTGGCAAAATTCTTTCTTTTTAAATTTCTCATTAAACCAACACCATCTTTTTGTATGTCCAGCTTTCTTACAATATTGGCAAACTACTTTATATTTTTCACCAAACCAACATTGACTGGTCACATGTCCAACTTTTTTACAAGACTTACAAACTTTCCTTACAAATTTACTTTTATCCTGAAATTTTAACGACGTACTACTACACTCTGAAATTAAATGAGAATCGGACCCACATTTGTAGCACAATCCAAGTTTTCTATAACATCTTTCTGCACTATGACCTACTTTACTACAATAGCCACATTTTATCTCACTTTTCTCCGTTGCCTTAACTACCCCATTGTTTGGTAAACTTACTGTAGAGTTCAAAAAAGAAGGGTTAACAAAAGAAAAAGCATAAGGGTGTGGTGCATTAGGTGTGTTCCAAAGCATAGGGGGGACCTGAGGGGTTGTTACTATTGGGATGGTACTCATAACAGGAAAATTATTCATAGTTGTTACTATACTTTCTGTTGTCATTGCAACACAAGCCGGTATTTCAGGCTCATTTTTATCCATACTTACTCCAGGTGAACCCACCAATGGTGGAAGTTGTGAACGTCTACCTACTACTTTTTCTGCTTTAGCTTTCATGCTAAAAATCAAACTTAGTGTATTTAAGGATATTTTTCCTTCCACACACTCTTTCCTTCCCTCTTCGGGTAAAGCATCAATATATTTTTGTAAATTATCAGGCATCTCTTCTTCACCAGGATCGTCTTCCTTTGGCCATCCACCATGAGCTTCCAGTTTCTCCACGGTACTCATTATATGAAACAAAAGAGAAAACTTTATTTTAGACAAAACCCAAAAATCGAAATATCCCTATATATATATATATTTATATTTTTTTTTTTTTTTTTTTCTCACAGGCAAAAACAATTTTTAATTATATTTATATTTTGAAACTAAAGTCTAGAAATGCTTTCACAAAATTTTCAATCAATATAAATTTATTAATCAATATTTTTATTTGTACTACTCGTCTCGTATTTAACTTAAATCACGCTTAATTTTAACCAAAACAACAAGTCACTACCACAGAACAAGGATCTCGGTGGGACCTCCAACTTTTTGTTGCCGATTAGTTCTGACAACAAAGAAGACAAATCAAGAACTATTTTACTTTTTATTTACGATTTATTTATTTACGTAAACAAAGAAAACAATTTTTAGACTTTTATTTTTCCTTTTTATTTTTTTTTTCTCTCAAATAATTCGTCCCTTGTTCGTTAGGTAATCTAAAGACTCATCATTTTGGTTATATATTTATATAAAGATGATATATTTATTTAATAATAATAATAATAATAATAATAATAATAATAATAATAATAATAATAATAATAATAATAATAATAATAATAATTATGAATAATAATAATAATAATAAATATGAATAATAATAATTATGAATAATAATAATAATAATAATAATAAGTTTTTTCTTTATTAAGACAATAACTTAACTTTTCTTATATATCTTGATATACAATTTTGTCTATTCCAATTACGTACTACATCAATTTAGGAATTTAGGAAAGTTTCCAAAGACGTTTCATCAAATATTTTTTGTTGTCTCAAAAACTTCTATGACAGCTATTCGGAATTCAATCCTTCGCAAGTAAACTATTCCAAATTTTCAGCCACCGAAAACACTGCTAAATGAAAAAACTGAGATTATTCTTCAAATTCAACATTCCAATTATTTTTTAAGCTTCCAACTCCGGAAGAAAAAAAACCTAACATTCAAAAACTATAATTTTATTTCCCTCGAACGAAAAACCAACTACTACAATCTCGAACAAAAATAATTTTACTTCCTTAAAAAACAACCACTAAAATCTCGAACAAAAAACCAAACCCAAATCTCACTTTTCTTCAACTAAAATCTAAATCACTTTTCTTTGAAATGTCAACTCTAAACTTACAAAAACTCTTCAAAATCATCAAAACTAAAGACTACCAAAACTAAACTTAATATTCCGCTTCTTTTTTAACCACTCTTACTTAATATTCAAATTCTACTAGCAACTAACTTAATGTAAAAACCATCGAAAAACTCTTAACAAACTCAAACTTAATAATCCAGCCCTTTTTTAATAATTCGAACTTAATATTCCAGATCTTACTCAAACAACTCAAACTTAATATTCAAATTTCTATGTTCAGATATTTTTTCGTAACTCTCAACTTTTCCTTAAGAATGATTTTCTATATTTTTAAATCTAGCTGGTTATCCAAAAGTCTAAATTTGAAACAACGTTAATCTGCCACATATATATATATATATATATATATATATATATATATATATATATATATATATATATATATATATATATATATATATATATATATATATATATATATATATATATATATATATATATATGAGTAAATGTGAAATTTTCTGACAAATAATTAAAAAACAAAATATCGTTGATATTGGAAAAATAGATGTCGTTGCACAAACATGCAACGAAGGCAGGAGAGCCGCCACTGATATATATATATAGCAGAAAAGTATTTATTCACAGAGAGATAGATATATATTTATATATATATATATATATATATATATATATATATATATATATATATATATATATATATGATGTGGAAACTCTCGATAGATTTTCGATGGTGTTGCTCAGCGCTTCTTATGTTGCACAAATGTAACATCTAATTTGCTGCAAAGATAGCGATTCTTTTAATAAAAAGAAATTGAAAAAAGGAAAAAGAAAAAGAAAAGAAGGTGTTTGAAGGGATAGAAAAATAGAGTATAAAGTTATATAAAGTTCTCAC
>JABUQX010024066.1:45000-47500 GCA_015478945.1 Trachelipus rathkii
AAAACAAAAGAATTTCTGACAAAATTAAAAGAACTGGATTTTATAATTTAGGATATATATATATATATATATATATATATATATGTATAAAATACATAAAAAATATATAAAAAATATAAATATATATTTTATTATATATATATATATATATATATATATATATATATATATATATATATATATATATATATATACTGGTTGCCTAAAATACACAAAAAACTCAGAAAAATTCACCTTTGAACCTTGTAATATCTTATGTGCGGGACGGTTACACACGAAATTGCCCAATATCTGAACAGCATTATCCGACCATATCTTAATAATTCTTTCATAGTTAAATCAAATAATGAAACATTATGGAAATTATCAAACTTAAAACTTGAAGCCACAAATATATTCGCCTCACTTGATGTAGATCTTTGTTCATAAAATGTACCGGTTCTTGATACGATTGACATAATAATTAACGAAGTGTATCACTCAAATAACCAACCCCCACCAGATATATCAGAACAACATATGAGAACCTTTTATTAATTTGTTGTACTCAAACACAGTTTAAATTTAAAGAAAACATATATCTACAAACTGACGGAGTGTCGATGGGCTCACCACTTGACCTACATTTGCTGACCTTCTATATGGTCCAATCCGGGAAAACAAAAACCTTCGTGAAACAAACAACTTTAACCCCGTATTTTACATAAAGTATGTCGACGACACCCTCGCTATTTTTAGGAACATAGATCATATACATCAGTTCATCAATAGAATTCAAGAGTTGTCATGCTTAAAATTCACATACGAAACTTAGGTTAATAATGCTATCTGTTTTTTAGACATCAAAATCAGTGTTAATTCTGACGGCTCATTATCTACAGGCATACATGTCAAAACCACTGATAATGGTCTGTATATGAACTATGAATCCTATTCACCGACTATTTACAAAGAATCTATCGTAAAAATTTTAGTTTACAGAGCATACAACCTATGTTCAACTTGGAAAACTTTTGATGAAGAAATTTGCCGCATTAAGTAAAATTTAATTAACTGTGATCATCCACAATATTCAGTTGAAAATTTAATTAATAAAAACCCTTACAAAATTATATAATAAAGAAAGTAAAAATAATCAGAAAAATTCGATAAATTTCTTCTTCAAAACTTCCAATGCTATTTGTCAATAAGGAAGAGAAAGGCGCCTTCGTTAAATTTTGATTCTCACCAAAAACTAAAGGGACACCTCAAAAATTAAAGTCAGACTAAACCATAAGTCCAAACAACTGTCATCTTCCTTTAACACAAGAGATGCTTTGCCCGACAACCATCACGTTGTGTACCAATTTAACTGCCCTGAGTTAGACTGTACGTCGACATATATTGGTTACACGAAGAATAGATTGTCGGACATGGCATATCAACATCTCTACAGTCCCAGCAAAATCTTTGAACATTTCAATACGGCACATGGTCAATCAACCATTAGTATATTTCTAAACACTTCACATATTATACGGATCGTGTGAAGTCCAGAAAGAAAACTTAAAATTGCAGGGCCTTCTACATCAAAAACACGCAACCAGGACATTAACATTAAAATTTATGTATTTATCAGTCAAGACTCAATATCATTTGATTTACTTATTATATATCAATTAAAGACCATTCGCTTACAAGAAATAATCCTCTGAGATTGTCTCAAGTATTAGAGACGAACGCGGTCGGGAAACTAGTAAATATATCTCTTCTTCCTGTTATATTATTTTCAAGGAGTTATTTTTAAGGAAATTAAATTATGTAAAAAAATAAATATTTCTACCGTGGAAATTAAATCAAGAACTTTTATATAATAATAATAATAATAATAATAATAATAATAATAATAATAATAATAATAATAATAATATAATAATAATAATAATAAATATTAATAATAATAATAATAATAAAATAATAATAAAATTAATTAATAATAATAATTGATTCTCTAAATTTTCGACTCCGACTCCGACTCCACTTTCCACAGGAATCTTCGACTCGACTCCGATTCCGACATCCACTTGCACCAGAGTTTTCGACTCCGACCCGACTCGATCCGGGAAATTGCACGATCCACGACTCCGACCAACGACTCCGACCCGACTCCGCAGCCCTGGTTTTTACAGCAGAAGGTAGAATTTGTCAATGATCTTAGAGAACGTAAGTTCGGAGTAAATAGCTAATTGACCTATATGTAATATATATATATATATATTAATATATAATATTAGTATATATATATATATATATATAATATATATATATATTATATATATTATATTATATATATATATTATATAATATATATATATATATATATATCTCCTTATATAACCTATATGTCTAGATTAATAGAAACGAGGTCTAATTCTCTCTATCTCATTCTCTCTCTCTCCTCTCTCTCTCTCTCTCTCTCTCTCTCTCTCTCTCTCTCTCTCTCTCTCTTCTCTCCCCCCCC
>JABUQX010024066.1:67500-80660 GCA_015478945.1 Trachelipus rathkii
GAGTTTAATTAGTTTAGAACGTCATTATAGGCGTTGGTATTTATGTAGGAAGGAGACAAAATGTCAATCTACGTATCTAAATCCATAAACTATTGTTTAATAAAGGTGAGTAAAACAGATAAAAATTCTGTTAGCTCTCGATATTATATGTTACTACGTATGGGAGATAGTGGATCAATTATCAGCGCTGCAAAGTTTGTTTGTTATATTTGCCGTTGAAAGAAAGAATTATGTCTGTAATGAGAGATAATGAGCTGTTTTAATATATGAAACGGGAAGGCCAAATTAAATTGTTTTTCTGTAATAAATTGTTCCAGTAGGTTTAGGGTATATGGGACAGGAACTGATGTAAAAAGTGAAATGGCATCAAAACTGAGAAATTTATGTGTGTGGGGGTTTTGTTTTCTTGTTCTTGTGATAAATTCTTCTGAATTTTTTAAGTGAGACGTAGAAATTTTACTTATAAGAGGTTTTAATTGTTGTGCAATCCAAGATGATAATTTGTAGGTTATGCTATTTGTATTTGATATAATGGGACGGAGCGGATTATTATTTTTATGTAATTTAGGAATTCCGTAAAATTGTGACGGGGAATTCATATACGCTTTAAGATTTGGTATTAACTGTTTATGTTCCTTTAATATAGAATTACTTGAAATCTTGGAAATGGACAAAGCTGGAGGGTGGAAATAATGCTTGTTGTCTTTGCAGTTAAGAATATATGAATGATAGACCCAAATTCTGTAAAAGAGATACAAAAAATATAGGTATTAATTAATTAATTTATACTATAACAAGCCAAAGCCGAATGTACGACCAAACCATCAGAAAACAAACTCACCAGACGATGGCGAATACCGAGTCGAAAGGTTGAAAGATCCGATTCTTCTTGGGAAAATTCAATCTTCTACCAAGGAGCATGGAATAGTCTTCCTGGCCTCCGGCACACAAACTTTTAGATGATATTATTGGCACAAAGCTTGATGTTAATTTTGCTAACTCTTCTTTTTCGTATGCAGAAAACTGGTCCATGGGCTAGATTGTTACTAGAAAGAATCGTTTTAAAAACAAAGAAATGATGGAAATAGCTCTTACCCTTTTCATAAAATAAGACTTGTGTGTTTCTCCTGTGTGAGAAGAGACGTGTATTTGATGCAGTGTTGCTTAATTTACAAACTTACTCTTACCCATAAAGTATGTGAACATACACAAATTAACCTTATTAATTACAGCTGTTTCTAAATATTAACCTTGTTACAAAATCAATAAATACCGAGATGTATGCCCTTGTCGACACTTTTACCCAATATACAATTATAAATTAATACACACAACCCAACATAATTCTATTGAAATATCCTCATTTATTACTATAATGTAACTTTAGGATTAATTTTCTTTTAAATTTAATAAATTTTTTTTATTTCTACAACCCTCAATATCTTTAGATATTTTATTTAATTTAATGTTTATTATCTTATTTTATTTAATTTTTAATTTATTTTTATTTTTCTTATATTAAGATTTTTAAATCAAGATTTTTTTTTTCCTTTATTTTTTTTTTACAAATTTTCTACATATTTAGCTTGTTCTTACCATTTATTTGCATTATTATTTTCTCACATAAATTACATTTTCCTTTCTGCTTTTAAAATGACTAATCCAACATAATTTATAAAATTATGACCTTAATTAAGAATGCCTATTTTTTATAAAATTTATCTTTCTTTCTACAATTTGAAACTAGAAAAAACCGTACTATATAGTATTATACCATATTATACAATATATAATATATATATATATACTTATATAATATTATAAATATCATAATTAGTGCTCCTATATAACTATATATATATAATTATATATATAGTATCTATATATTATATATATGTATTTAAAGTAATTTACTTAAATTCTCCTTGACAGCTTTAATATCTCATCAATTCATGTATTATTATTTCTATTATGCTATTTATGTGTATGTATATATTATATATACTATAATTAGTCCATATATATATATATATATATATAATATATATATTATACTATATAGTTTATACTAATATATACCTGGTTTATTAATACTGAGAAATCAAATGATATGTTTATTAAATACAAATATACTATTATAATTTAGTATTATAACTAATATTCAAAAAATATAACCTGTTAAGATATAGTTATAGCTATACTCACCCTATATATATATATAATATATATATACTATATATATATATATATATATACTTTTTAAATATAATCTATTATAGTTTAAAGTTATTCAAATTACAAAAATATGTTTATTAAATATTTTCTTTTAAAAACAAACTTATACATAAATTAAAATAAATCAAAGTTAACAGTATGTTAAAATTATTTTATTTTTATACTTAAAAATTTTTATATTAATTTTGGAAGTTCATTTTATTCTTTTCAATAATATTTAAAAAAAATTATTAGATTTTTTTTTTTTAAAACCATTAACTAGACTTAACCAAAAATTATTATCCCACACCTTACTGGTGTATTTTTCCTTAATTATTAGCTAATTAATATTCAATTAATTATTATTTTGCAAGCTCGTAATACTAGGAATATATTACCTATATAATTATATACTATATATATATATATATATAGTAACGTAGGCATACAATATGATTCCCGTTAGCGTATATATAGGTGAGCCAATGGAAGTTATACAAGTAAAAGCCGGTACTATATTAGTATATATATATAATAATAATATAACCTGATACAGTAGTAATATAAGTAATCCACCGTACGTAGTCTTATAATATGAGTTAAAGTCAGAAAACGAACTAGTGAATCTGGGTATATAATATTCATATCACTTTTGCTTTTTTGTTTTTTTTTTTTGTGCTTAAAAAAAATAGTATTCCCATTTCCAAATATTTAAAATAAAATTTAAAATCTTTCCGTCAATGTCAATTCATCCAAATTTTTACTCTAATTCTTTATCCCAATTTCCGCACCCGAGAAAACGGTCGTCTAAATAATAAAAGGAAGATTTACATGAAGAAATCAAGGTAAAGTTAAGTCAGAGCCTTATGTATCAGTAATAAAGCACCAATGACGAATATATTCATTATTTGTGTAGCAAAATTCTTTAATAATTTGTATATTTCATTCTTTTCATTAATTTTCAATTTTGTATCAGAAACCATTATTTTATATATTTTTACTATCAACTTTTTCCACCTCAAATTTTTGCGCTAATAAGTTCCAAAGCGTTTAAATATTCGAGTGAGTGAAAAATTAATTATCACTATTACCTACAAATCACAAATTTCTTGTTTTTATGTTTGTGTTTAAATTTTTCTAAACTCAGTAACAAAAATAGAAATTTCGCATTGGGCAAAAGACTTTTCCTCTCTCTTTTTTTGAAATTAAAAAATGATATAATCCTTTTCCTCTTCTTTCTTCAAATTATTTGAAATTTTTTCATATGATTTCCTTTGTCATAAATTTTAATAAAACACATTTTAAAATAGTTTGAATTATTTTATTCTATTTATGTAAAAATTTCTTTAGAATTTTTTATTTATTGTTTTGTATTTATTAAATAACCATAATTTTATTTCTTCTTTTGTACATCTGTGGCATGTACATAGCCTCCTTTTCATTATACATTAGTTTCAAATTTGTATTTTATAAATTTCTATTTTCCTCTTTTAGTCAAAACAATTAATCAGATGATTATTTTTTAATCACTAATACGATTATAAAAATATGGTCTATATTTTTTACGTTCTATTAATTCTTCTGAAACGAACTACCTAATACTTCTTTATTTCCAATTGTATTTTATTTATATAAACTGTGAATATTAATAATTGTATGATTTTATTTTTATAGTATATAATGTATATCTAATAAGTAAATGATGAGTATATTCATTGCTTATTCCAATTTGAAATTTACTCCTGTTCGCCCAAAGGTGTAATAGTCGCTCCATAATAATAAAATATTTATAGATTATTTCTCTCCCTTCAATCTTGTTATTAAATACTTATTACAACAATACCTTCAAATGCCACATAACTTGAGTCCCATATTACATTCTTTAGAGTATACTGTAAGTTGTTCATTAATGAAATCATGATAAAGAAAATAATTTCGTATTATTGTGAAATTATAATAGCTTTTCTATCCCGAACTGGGGTACAACTTTTTAAATGTAAAAAAATACCTAAATTTTATTAAATCCGGGAATAAAGGATAACTGAAATCTCAAGCCTGTAACACATTTAAATGTCTCCTCACAATTTAATTTTTTCTTAATTTTTCCTCCTTCCTTCAAAATCTTTCTCCTTTCCTAAAACATATTTACATACTTCTACTGCTAAGAAAAAGCAGTATTTCAATACAATTAAATATGCCTTTGAAAGTTCTATATCAAGATCATTAATAAAAAAAACTTAAATCAAAATTATATTCTACAGCACAAAAGTTTTTCCATGTTTGGTTTAAAAAAAAAAAAAAATATTAAAACATTTTTACTATACACACACATACAAATACAAACACATTAAAAAATTGTGCAATAAACCAATGAGAAATTATTTGATAGTCCTTTCTAATAATGATAATTCTAAAGAGAATATATTCTCCCGATACCCCTGTTAAAACTCCCCCAATTTGTAGAACCCAATCCGCTGTAGTTGTACTACAAAAATACCATTCACAAAAACATTAACCTTAATTACATATCGTGAAACACATTAAACCACCAACAATAAAATAGTGGCTAATAAAGATCAACAATAATCATCCCTAAAACATTATAATCCAATGAAATCTCCTCACATCTATAAAATCGCAACACCGCCACAAGTAAAAACAATGCACCACATTAAATCCCTAACAAAATCCAACATATAAAAAGACTGCATGCAAAACGAATTTACAATAAATTAAAAATATCCTTAAATTCCTTCTCGAGTACACAACTATTGCCGCATGCACAACCAATTCTCTTGCTAGATCATAATAACAATACCGTGCATTATATCTTCGAAACCATGGTATCCGTGATCTTTCAAAGATCATCTATCTCTACACATAATCTACCCTTCCACAACCCACATCCGAATTAATTATAAGTAAATCGTATTCGAGGCAACTTTCCCAAAAGAAGAATACAATAACCTATGAACAAGAACATTTCTTATACAGCCTAACCATATGCTACCAAATACCTAAATATTTCCAGTCAAAGTCCTTTTTTAATAATTAATTAGGCACCTTGACTACAATTATAATTTTGAAGGATATTTTATTCAGTTTGCACTGTTTAATTTTCCTTGGCACTAATCGTCAAATACGAGAAAATAACTACAATAAAATTTATGGCACTAATGTCAAAATTGATATTGAGACTGAATGAGAAAAGCAGCCTTGGCACTGGCTGGCACTGTGCCATTCCAGAAGCCAAACAAATGACCAAAACTTAGTACTGTCTTTCATCTATCTTCTTTAGTTTCAAAACTTTGTACTGTCCTTCATCTATCTACTTTAGTCTTAAAAACTTAGTACTGTCCTTAATCTACCTACTTTAGTATCAAAAACTTAATCCTGTCCTACATCTATCTACTCTAGTCTCAAAAAATTTGAATTATAGTTACTACAGTATGTGTTTAAACCTAAATAACATCACACCTTTTATATACTATATATCTAAGTTACATGAGTCAATCAAATGACTCACAACCTTATGATAATGAGCCTATACTAGGTGACGCGGTATCAACACAATGCTCCTGCGAGGCATAAGAGTAAGTGCATAAACATAAGTAGTATTAGAGTAATCTATACTACGAGTTTAAAAGCACTCATATAGGAGATAGAATAATATAAATAAATAATTATATATTATGAATAACGGGTAGTATATATTATATATATACTATACCTATATTGAGTATATTATAATACCATCATCACAATGATGGCCAATCATTAAAGAAAAGCATTAAAATTGTTTTGGCCCGTTCCATTCAACATATTTACGGTTCACGTCTTGAGTAAATAGCCTTTACTGTTCTATTACCAAACTTTTTTTTGCAACAGCATTCATAACTCTCTTTTAGCAGCCTATTAAAGTATTGTACTTTCATGTAGGGCTTTGTATTAACGTGTTTGATAGTGATATCCTCTCATCTAGTATTTTAGAATCAATCAATATTAGTGAATGATGATAATAGTGATACTCTCGAAATTAGAAAAATAATACACTTAATGTATTTTATTATTTTAGCTAGGATTCTCCTTGACAATTTGATTAATTGTCCAAATCTCAGATGAACTAAATCTATGCCTGACTTTTTATATTAATAATAGACGAAAACTTTTCAGTGCGCTAGTTTTCTCTTCATTGTATTATTCATCAAGAACATTTGATCAAATAGTCCCCTTCTCAAAAAAAATAAAAGAAAAAAATAAAAATAAGAGAACATACATTTTTAATACAAGCCTTGTATTCAAAATACTGACTTCGTTTACTTTCTAAAAAGATTTCATTTTAAATTTTCATTCTATTTTTTTTTCTACCTCATTCGTTGAATATACTATCTGTCGAATTCACGTTTTTATGCTTATTCGATCTAGTTTTGACTTCTATCAAACAATTTCTGTGTATAATGTGTCTTTATAAGCAATTTCATTTGTAATTCAATATTATTCATAACACTGAATTTCCAAATAAGTATTCTTTAAACTTTATACGTAGATGACTTTTAAGAATATTTTTTGCTCTGCTTTGCACATCCTTTTGCTTATTATATATCAGTATATCCTAGACTTTCTATCATATCAATTATATACTACAGTAGCTGTGCTCCTATAAATTGTTAGTCCCTCCTCTTCTCCAATATATGGACAAACAAAACGTACCCAACATTTGTATCACACAGTGACCATATTGATTATAAACAAATGAATAACAACCGCTGAAATTTGCTTCGATGACAACTTATCGAACCTCTTCTCATTTCTTTTTTATGCATTTCGATCATCACTTTCTTTCCATTTTTATGTTAACATTATTCAAATTTATATTACTTAGTAAAATACCATTCATTGCAAGTACATAAAAATATTGGAAAATTGTATTATAAACTCTCTTACACGCTTCTCTCTCTCTTCATATATATATTTATATAATTATGTTCAGGTAACGAAAGAGATGTATATTCACTACTATAAAATATATTTTTCACTTCAAATAGTTCTATATGAAAATTTGCACCCATTTCCTTTAGACATTATATTACTGAGAATCAGTTATAGATCTAGATATGATTATTATTTACGTTTCCTTTTACGAGTTATATGTACAGCTATTTTCCTTAGATAGGTTTATATTAACTTACTACTTATTAAATAATCCATCATCATCTTGCCGTGATTCTCCAAGTTCATTTTAGTATATTATAATTAATATTTACCTGCCACACTCTAGTTGTAAACTCCTTGATTACGCTTCAAGAAATCATAATTAATCTCCCATCACTTTAAACCATTTACTATACCTAAGTATACTATAATAATTTGCGCAGCTATATATATTTTACATAGAAAAATTTTGCGAAATCACCCAACACCCTCCATCCCTAATAACGCCAAGTGCACCGCCTAATCAGATGAGAAGTGTGGTGAGAGGTTAAAAAAAAATAAATACAAATAAAAAATAAAAAAAACAAGACAAAACAACGAAAAAAACGAAAATCACAAAAATTAAGCCGCAGACAGGATTAACTAACGATAACGGATTGAAACTATCCTAGCTACATTTTTCTTATCTAACCCTCTACCAACACGCTTCCGATCTCAAGTCTCCCCGGAAAACCTTTTTTGACCTGCTTAACGATGTTTTTAAGATATCACGACGTGCCTCTTCATAACTGGATTATTCCCGCAGCCCTTCTTTTTATTAATATTATAATAAATAAAATAAATATATAATAAATTTATAAATATATTATAAGTAATATATATATATAATATATTATAATATATAAATATATATATATATAATATATAATAAATAATATAATATTAATTATAATATTAATATATAATATATATATAATATATATATTATAATAATTATATATATATAATATATAATTATAATTAATTAATATATATTAATATATATATATATATATATATATATATTAATATATATTATTAACGTGGAGAAGAAACAACCTATACCAATAAATCTCTAGATTCATCTTAGATATGAATCCCCAGTGTAAATTAAAATCTTCACTTAGAGTCTAATCTTTATCCTCTTTAATTCTAGTTATAAATTCACCAATCTCTGCTTCCCCCAATCATCTTTCTTATCCTTGAACTCTATGTTCTAATTTACTTTCATCTAAATCAGGCGTACTGACTCTTCCTTTCATATTAAACAACAAAACTATATTTTGGCAACTATCATATCGTGCGATACATTACCTAACTAGGAATCCAGCATACTTTCCCTCGACTTCATTTAATACTATAACATATCGAATTCATCAATATTTACATTATCCAAAAAAGATCCTCAGATACAATAACCTATAAGCACAAATGTACACTATTACACAATTATATATTGCAATAATATATAAGCAAAATTATCTATATAACTTATATTATCACTCATCATTACTATTAATCAATTAATACACTATTAATAAGTCACTTTAAATAATAATAATGGATTCACAAAGATATTACTTACTTTTCATTCATATCGTATATATACAAACACTGAACTCCGCGTTGAGCTGATAAGTTTAAAAGTAACCATACCCTATTTAATCAACTAAGCCATATTACCATATAACACCCCAAAATGAGAACTCCTTTCAAGCTAAGTTATTTTATTATATAATATATATATAATAATTATTACTATATACCTATTTATATATATGTAAATCTATTTATCTCTCAATACTAATTGGAAATCAATAATTAATACTTACATATATTAATTTTTTCATTAACATATTTCTTCTCCTTCTTCAACCTAAATGTACGTAATGATCAACGTTATTACAGTCATAATCACTTATACAATATATATATATAAATATATATAATAATATATATAAGTTTATTCATTATTGCCAGTAAAAACATCTTTCCGAAGCAATGCTGAGCTTCAGTATACCTTCTAGATGATCAATTTAAACCCTAATATGAGATCCTGCCATTTGCAACACTCCCAAAAAAAATATAATTAAGTAGGAAATACTGTATTTATACATTGACTACTCTACATTAAATATCTTACTCGTATTCGATTACTTATTGATTATATTCTAATAGTTATATTGAAAGTTTTTATCAGTGTTCTAGAATACCTCAAGTATACGATCTACATATTACTTTTACTTATTGGGGGAGTTTCTCTTCTTGTTCTTCACTTTCTTTTTGTTTATCCTCTCTCAGATAAGATAGAAATACTCCATTATTTTACCAAAATATTCATAAAAATTATATCTAAATAATATATATATACAGAATAATGTTCTGAGCAAGTAATGATAAAGCTGAATCTCAACCACATTACTCTTTTTTTATGAAGAGTATGAGAATATTATCATTGACAACTCAGAAAACATTCGAGAATTATCTTTGAAAATTATCTCATAAGAATATTACAGAATATGAATATAACTATTAATATAATCTGAAACTGTCATCAATATATACCATCTAAAAACACTTGCAATTCAAACTACCAAAAAAATTTATTGCCCCTATTATAAACCGATAATCTACATATACTCAGCACTAAACCTCTATTTTTTTATAAGAAAACAAAAACAAAACAAGTATTTATCATGGGAAAAAAAACTGAAAAGAAAAATTGATTTTCTCACGGCTCGTGGATACCACAGATATCACTCTATACCAGCAATCACACCTTATATCTATCCATATTTTACAATTATGAGAGCGAAATAATACACATATTTAAATAAAAAGACTGTGACAGTATTAGAAACATAACAAATTATTCTACATCTTCGAAACCATAACTATTACTGCGAGAAAGTCTATTCTTCACAATTTCCTCTAGTCAGTACTCGATATACAAACAATCATTTATTAGACTATCAAATGTTCGAAGGAAAAAATATAGGTTGTGTCCCATTAAATAAATATCTATATTACATTAATAAACATACTGAACAAATAATTTTTATATAAGCAATTATATATACACGTTTACACAGAAACATTCTATAATTGACTTTCTCTTTATTTTTATCACTTTAAAGTTATGCTCTAAAATCTAATTTATAACCTATATTTTGATTAGTCAAATTGCTTATTTCATTTTATATTCAATAAAAATCAATAGCTCAATATCACAAATTATTCCCATTTAATAACAGAGAAAAGATTAAACCTAACACAAGCTTATTAGGCTATGACTAGTTTTGTTTAAACATGAAACCCAATTTACAAGAAAATTCTTAAACTACATACAATATAAAAATAAAAATAATGAAAGAAGAGACTTCAATTAATCAGCCAAAAAGTTAAAATAAAAAAAACCTATTACTCAAACATGGACATAATAAAATACTCCTTAAGATAGATATCATTAATCCTCAAATTCAAAAATTCACAAATTGTGATCAAAACCTAACTTTCACAGTGATCTGAGCGAAACTGTTCTTTTGGGGGTTTACATCCTACCTAACCTATACTATAATTACGAGTTATTAACTGATGAAGGAGGTGCTGATAAATTATTTGCCTGCAAGCACTGATATAATGAAAAACCTTGGCCCAATTTTCATGCCACCGCTTGAAAGGATTCTTCTGTAGGCAGCATCTCACTGTTTTCGTGTAGATCCTCATCTCCTCTTTCCCAGACTCAAATCTGAATTATCTTTGCTCCTTGATGACTGTCTCTTCAGTTTTTACGATGATTTCCCTGGTCTGATTCCTTTGAAGGTGAATGAGATGCAATGCAATTCGGCCATGAACTATCAAAGTCTAACATAATCCAAAATCCTCATCTTCAGTAGGTTATTTGCTGAAAAGCCTACCATCTCACTATTACGCCACATCTCTGTCTCTCTTTTTTTTTTTTCTTCTTTCGTCAACTCAATTCTTTTGATTATGCTATTTAAATGCGTTCTAGAAGTGGTTCATCGTCGGAGGTGCCATTCTTGGGGGGTTTCAGCTTAAGAGATCCTTATTAGAACCTTTATTTATTTTTATTTTTTTACAGTTGTCACCGCCGCCCACGGGCAGAACCCTTACAAGGAGTGGGTTTGAACGTCTCAAAAATCCATCTAACACAATTACGCAGAATGAGCACAGACGCAGCTTAAAGGAGGAAATTAAATTGAAGTAGGAAAACACAGGTGAGGAAAAATTCCACAGAACAGAAGTGTCGAAAGAAAGAAGCACCGCGCAGCGAACTAGTCTTGAGTTACTAACATCAACACAAAACATGTGCCGACACAGCAACCCCTTGTGCTACGAGGGCTTGTAAAGGTGTCGTACGCGAGTGGATAGTTCCTCGACACTGCCTCTACAGTACCTATAGAAAAGAAACCCAACACGCGCCCGCAAATATAAAGATCAATGAACTAGAAGTACAGGACAGTGTATTAATCTTTTTGGCCTTTGACTCACCTATCCAAAACCGATGAAACCCAAGCCCCCCCCGCAAACAGATATGAGAGTACTCCATACAGGGCGGATGAGACCTTTGTGGTGGAGTAACTGAGAAAAAAAAAGTCTCGCACTAAACAAACTCCCAGTTTCCTTTGAAGCCACTCATTAGCAACCACGAGTATGAGAACAAAATCATTTGAATGTGAGACAATGAAAACCACCATTATACTCTGTATTAGTGCCAGCAAGAAAAGTGGGATTGAAACAAACAGGTCAGCAAAGAAGAGTACCAATAGTTAAGTGGAAGGGCAAGCAAGGAAAAACCGGTATGAAAAAACAATAAAAAGTGTTAATACAAAACAAAGAAAGCAAGAACAGAAAGCAAACGGAGATCTGAGGAAACATGAGAACAGAATAGGTGAACGTTTTCTGTGGTTGGAAAACCGTGGAAGGCAAAGACAGACCAGGGAGGCGCAAGCGTGAGGTGGTGGTCAGAAAAGAGAGAGAAATGTCCAAAAGATAATTGTTGGGCGAGTGTATGGTAGAAAGTCGCTAGTAAACGGGAATAGAAAGAAAAAACAGCGCAGCGAGACAGAGTACCTAAGGAGAAGGGAAATGGCGAGAGAAGAGGGAATTATGGTCCCGGGCATTAAAGCGACGTGATAAGAGAGTAAAAAGCACAAGACCAGGTGTGCATTGAGGTGATAAATCTACAGAGCCCCTAAACATCACCGAAGAAGCCCCCCGAAACAGCCACGTTAATAAGAAGAAATGTCTTATCCAGAAAGGTAAAAAAAGCAGCGAGTAAGGAGTAAGGAAAGAAGATAAGAGGGATAAATCGAAGAGAATAGAGATAGTGAGAGATGAGAATCAAATTGTGCCGAAAAATTAGTAAGTGAGGAGAGTTGTGGAGGAGAGGAAATTAAGAAGGAAGAGAATAGTATAAAAGGAAGGAAAAGAAAAAGAGAAAAAAAAGAATAAGAAAAGAAGAATAATTGAAAAGGGATTGTGGAATGATGATAAGATAAAGATAGAGAGAGAGATAGATGGGGAGTAGAGTCAAGAGCAAGTGCGGCAGACGGAGAGTGGAAGTAGGAAGATAGAGAAGGGTGTAAGTAATATGAAAATGTAGAATAGAGAAGATGAGATGATAGGTGAGGAAGAGAGGTAGAGTAGAAAGAGAGAAAAGTAAGAGAGGAGTGGAAAGAAGAGAAGAGAGAGAAGAGAGGGAAAAGAGAAATAGAGTAGAAAGGAGAGAAGAGTAGTAAGAAGAGAGTAGAGATAGAGGAGTAGGAACGTGAGAAAGCGAAAGGAACGCTTAAGATTAGTAATAGGTATAGTAACGCTATCAACCAGAAAAAACGGTAGAATCATTAGTATTGCATACCCAATAAACCTCCTGAAACCAAACAAGAAGAAAACTGGGATTGCAATCAAAAAATGAAATCTCTATCCTAAAATTCAAATGCAATTTTACCACA
>JABUQX010024067.1:10000-12500 GCA_015478945.1 Trachelipus rathkii
CTGATAAAATCATAAGTTAATCAAGAATTGTAGTCTCTTCTGTTTAACCGTTTCGTTTTGAGTCCGTACTGGTTAGTCATATATATAATATATATATATATAAATATATATTATAAATAATTATATATATATATAATATATATATTACTAGTAATATATATATATATTATTATATATATACTATATATAATATTATTTTATATAGATATATATAATTATATATATAGTATATATATAATATATATATGATATATATATATAATATATAATTATAATATATATATATATATTTAACTATTTATATATATATTATATATATATATATATATATTTATATATATATATATATAATATAATATATATATTATATATAGATCTATATATATATTTAAACTCGTATATATATATTATATTATATATATATATAGTATATATATATATATAATAAGTGATATTATAGTATTATATATATAACTATATAATAATATATAATTATAGAATATATATATATACTATATATTATTATAATATATATATATTATATATACTATATAGTATAAATATATATATAGCTATATTATATATATATATATACTATATATATATATATAATATATATAGTTATTATAATAATAATATATATATATATATATATATAATATATATAAATATATATATATATTACTAATAATGTATAACGATACTATCCGGAGTCTAGATAGTATTATGTAGATCGATATAGTAGATCTAATGATGCTATATATATATATATTATATATATATACTATATATATATCTATAATAAATTATTTTATACAAATGAACTTACGTAGGTATGACAAACGCATAAATGCAATCTGTCATAAGAGACATGAATAAATGTCATTTCCAATAGAAATATGTTACGTCGCTTTGCTTGAATTTCATTAAAACTTTTGCAAATAAACACAACAAACACGAAACGCGAATTACAGTTTTTGTCTGTTCAGCGTCATAACGAAGAGTAATATCTACGTTATCAAAATATCAAATAATGAAAAAATATTTTTTTTATTAAATTGTCAATATGTTGTAATTATTATTATTATTATTATTATTATTATTATTATTATTATTATTATTATTATTATTATTATTATTATTATTATTATTATTATTATTATTATTATTATTATTATTATTATTATTATTACTATTGTTCTTTTATTCGACGTATTATTATTATGATTATTATTTTATGATTATTATTATTATAATTACTTTTTTTATGTAAATATTAAATAGTCCTAAAATACATAGGTATTTATTTTATTTTGATTTATTGATTTAAATTTTGGTAACAAATAAAGTTACGTTTAGACGATTTAGGCCTTTAAAGGGTATCCCAATTTTTAACATTATTTGCTTTTTATTACCTTTACAAATTAGGATTTTGGGGTCATACTCCGGTCACCTATACCCTCCTCTCACACAGGCATAGTCACCTATGCCTTCTCCCCCCACCAGTTTCGTACGTAGGAGGCTCTGTTTTAGGTGGTAGTTGTAGTTTGCAAAATAAGTCTAAAGTTCTTCAGTCATGATTGCAAGTAGATTAACAAAGAAGCTAATAAATATTTTTTACATTTTGGAAGTAGTATTGTATGCTCCTACATTAATGGCAGAAGGACCCTATACTGTCAGTTTCATGTCGTTATATAGTTGAGTGATAGGGATGAGCTACAAAACGTTGTCGGTGTTGTCCAAAGATAGTGAGTTGCCAAAAAAAACCTTTTTTTTTATATATTTATAATTTTTTAATTTTTTTTTTTTTAAATAATAGTTCATATTTTTACTAGCTTACATTTTTTAAAAATTATTTATAGCTAATTTCTTTAGCAACAGTCTTGAAAATGATTTTAGTTACTATAATTAGCTGTATTGTATAAATGAATGGTTTAATGGAGCAGACATGCAGCTTGGGTACCAATTTTGTTTAAAAAAAAAATCTAAAAACCTTATTCAGATATAAATATTTAGCACTAAGAATGATTGGATGAACTTAAGTTTCTTTCTGACCTATCGATATTTATCGATATTTAAATTACAACTATCGAGGAAACCCATTTGGGAATAAGCTAGATTTTTAACATTTTTTATATTAAATTTCAGCATTATTGTAACGCTTGAAAGGAAAATATCTTTATATAACGCATTTTTTTGGAAATTTCTCAGGGTGATGTTGTGTTCTTATTTTTGTGAATATGAATTTAAAGATTTATTCCAACTGTCTGAAAATATTTTTAAAGTTTTAGCATTCCTGCAACATTTTCTACAATAGTAGATAAAAAGATTGTAAAAAGTCGAAGAAACAATGTGAAATTACGAAACTCGCCAATTAAATATTCCAACACGAGGCCGGCCGAAGTAAACAACATTTACTCGGCTATTTGCCCTTATTTATGTGGCAAAGAAAACTTCCTGTGAGTCCATTATTTAAATATTTATAAATTATTTGAAATTT
>JABUQX010024067.1:17500-35000 GCA_015478945.1 Trachelipus rathkii
ATATATATATATATATAATAAATTATAATATATATATATATATATATATTATATAATATATATAATTTATATATATATATATTATATTATATATATATACATATTATATATATAATTTATATTACAGTATAGAAAAATATAATATATATGTATATATATATTGTATATATAAATATAATATAATATATATATATATATATATATATATATATATATATATATATATATATATATATATATATATATATTATATATACTATATATAGTATATATACTATATATATTATAATATATATTATATATAGTATATAATATTTATATATGTATATATATATATATATATATATATATATATTATAACTATTATATATAATCTATTATATTATATTCTATTATATTATTATTATTATACGTATATATATATATAATAGTATAATATATAGTATTATATATATATTATTATATATATATATATATAGTATATATATAATATATAAATATTTATATGTAATATATAAATATATATATATATATATATATATAGTATATATAATATATATATATTATAATATATATATATATATATTATATATATATATATATGTATATAAAGATATATAATATATATATATAATATATATATATATACTATATATATATTATATATATATATATATATTATATATAGATAGGATAGATAATGATTAGATAGATAGATAAAAGTAAGTTGATAGTGATAGATAAAGATAGATAGATAAAGATAATAGATAGATAGAAGATAGATACGATAGATAGATTAGAATAGATGAGTAGAATAGGATAGATAGATAGATTAGATAGATAGATAGATAGATAGATAGATAGATGATAGATAGATAGAATAGATAAATATTATATATATATAATATAAGGTATATATTAATATATATAGATATATATACTATATATATATATATATATATATATATATATATATATATATTAGGTCACAGTTGTACTCATCCTACTCGAGGTGTGACTGTGAGTCTACACGCGTTGTCCCCCCAGAAGCATTAACGATGTTTGTGGATGTACGATACCGGCATGGACAGATTTCAAATGGCTCTTCTCCCTACGTCCTAGTGAAGATGCGATCTTCGAGGGCTATGCCCCAGAATCTTTTGCCACACAGAGATGAGTCTGATTACCATTTTGTTCAGTTTACCTGTTATGCTGTTTATTTTATTAAATCATTTGACATGCATGCCCTAACTTTTTATGTTGGCTGGTGACTTGGAAGCAAACCCAAGACACGGTTCATGCCCCTGTCCCAAATGTAATTATGTGAAGAAATGGGTTAAATAGGTTAAAAAATAAACACAAGGAACGTCAACACACACTAATTAAATACAACATAGACGTAGCACTACTTATACATGAATCTAATCTTAAACAAGACATACATCTCGCTGAATCCCCTAATTACACTATCTTAAGACAGGACAAATATCCACCCCACCATAGCCTTGTCTCACTCATACATAAAAATATACAATTTCGAAACACCAAAATTCATACACAACAACTCAATAACAATGACCAAACATCCTCATATCAATCAACAGAAATATGAGTCAATAAGAAAATATACAACCTAATCAATTTTTATATCACGAAACTCCACATACCCTTCAATAAAAATTAATAGCTATGCAGACGATCTAGCAATCACTGCTCAAAGTTCTTCAATAAATACAGCAAGTATTGAACTGCAACACTATATTAATCAACTATAACGGTGGCTGACAACAAACAGAATGACTGCATCTCCCTCTTTACTTACTCTAGACAGAAGAAAATCAAACATTCACCCAACAGTGTTTCTCTCAAATAATAGACAGAATTATTATATATATAATAATATAATAATAATAATAATATTATATATAATATATATATAATATTATATTCTATTTAATTATAATATTAAGAATATTATATATATATTCTAGATATATATTTATATATATATAGATATTAATATATTTATTTATATATATATATATAATATAATAATTATAGTATTAATATAATTTATATATAATAATAGCATATAGTATATATATATATTATATATATATATATATATTATATATATATATATATAATAAATAATAATAATAATAATAATAATAATAATAATAATAATAATAATAATAATAATAATAATAATAATAATAATAATAATATAAAAAATAATAATAATAATAATAATAATATAATAATATAATAATAATAATAATAATAATAATAATAATAATATATAAAAAATAATAATAATAATAATAATAATATATATAATAATAATAAACAACCCACCATTATAATATTGACCTTTGATACGCATATGACATTCACCTTAAACATCAACAATATTACATCAAGAGGTACACGCAAATTAAGCACGTTAAAAGCATTAACAGGAACAAGCTTTGATGAACGTAAAGAGACTCTCTCAATAGTACACCCCACTCCACTCTCTTTCACCGCCTCTTTCAATCACCGCAAGCATATCAAATTTACCTTTTCTAAATACATCCATCACCTCTTTTAATGAAGAATTTAAACTTGATTGCATCGTATTTGTATTAAGAGATACAATAAACACTTAATAGGATTGCAATTGAGTTGGACCTGGGGTCGTATTTCTTTTATTTCCCAGGAAATTACTACTGCTTCAGTAGGAGAGGTCCCTCGGAGTGTGCTGGGCAGTTGCTTTGACTGACTTACGAGAAATGAAAACCTCTGTTTATTATCCCTCGTCTTTGTCTTTTTTTTATTATTATTCTTTTAATTATAATTTTGGCCCGTTTATTTGTGTTATGAAACCTTAATTAATTGAAAATTTTTTATATAAAAATTATAATATCATATTTTTATATGAATTTTAGCTTAATACCTGAATCTTCGTTTGAAATTAATTTTCTTTAAACCATTATTCCTTATTTTTATTAACCTCCTGTGATTAAAATTTTGTTAACTAATTATGGGAATATTTAATTCGTAATTTAAATTTCATTAGGAAAATTATATATATATATATATATATATATATATATAATATATATATAAAAATATAAATATATATTATATATAAATATATTTATATATAATATAATATATATATATATATTATATATAATATATATATATTATATATATAACTAATAATATATATATAAATTATAATTATATATATATAATATATTAATAATATATATATTATATAATATATATATATATTATATATATAATCTATAATATATTATTATATATATATATATATATATATATATAATATATATATACTATATTATATATAATGAAAAATAAAATTAAAATATACCTATTATGTTATTTATATAGGCAATTCTGAAACTGGGATATTACTTGGTGTTTGCCAATCTGGTAATCCGGAAGATTGGTGTTTTGTTATCAGGTAGAATATATCGGATAGCAAAAAAAATGGCCTGATAGACGATATCTAATAGCTATCCGGTATTCCGGCCCCGACCCATAATATATATATAACTATATATATATATATATTATATATATATATATTATATATATATTTATATAATATAATATATTATATATATATATATAATATACTGTATATAAATTATATATTATATAATATAATATATATATATATATATATATAATAGTTATATATATATAATATATATATATATATTATATAGTATATATATATATAACATATATATATATATATTATATATATAATATATTATTATATATACTTATATATAATATATATATATATATATATATATATATCTATATATATATATATATATATATAATATATATATATATATATATATATCTAAATTACCACTTCCACCATTTTTTTATTGTATAGTATCATATATATATATATATATATATATATATATATATATAATATAATATAATATCTATATAATATATAATATATATATGATAATATTAATTATATTATATTATTTATATATAATGAGACAACTAAATACAGCCAATTTTGTTAGTCCTTTCTCTCCTGTAGAATTGAGAAAGTATTGTTTATAATCGTTTTAGAACAAAGAGACATATCTTTTTTGATAGATATCGATGAAATAACTTTACTGGGATTGGTAAATATATCGATCTATGACTTACGAATCTTGCTCTCTAACTGATTTGAAAAATCATCAAGAAAAGAAATTGCCATTGATTTATGCCTTTTCATTTTACGTTGATTCCGATATTCAGCATTTCATTTTTTTTTTTTATTAAAACATCTTTAATATACATAAAAAGAGGTAATTTAAAAAAAACATTTTGTTTTTAAAAAAAAACATGTTTTTTTTCAAAAAAAAACAAATAAAAAAAACGTTTTTTTCACATTAACAGAAATCAGAAAAAGTTCTGTTGCAATTTACAAAATGATTGAAAAATTTTCATCGATGCTTGCGCGGAAACTTTCAAAACTAGTAACACATTTTTAATATGATTAAGAGCAGCTGCTGTTGCTAATACTGAAACTGAAATCATATATAATAGTATAATATATATATATATATAATTCTTATATATATAATATATATATATAGGATATATATATTATATATACTATAATATATATATATATATATATATATTAATATATTATATATATATGTAATATATATATATATATATATGTATATAATATATAATATATATTTATATATATTATTACTTATATATATATATATATATATATAGATATATATATAATATATATATATACTATATAACGTATATATAATATAATCTATAGTATCTTTTTATATATTATATATATATATATATGTATTATTTATTATATATAATAAATATATATATTATTATATATATATAGTATAGTATATATATAATTATTACTTCAACTTCATTCCCTTTCACTCTTCCATTATAAAAGAGAAAGGAGAACAAAGTTGAAGCTTCAACAATTACTTTAAAAGCTTCTCTAAATGGTAATATTCCATTGTAACTTTCCACCCACCCTGTTTCTCAAATTCTTGTTTAGTTTTATCTATTTTTGTTTCTGGAAAAATCATTACAATGTTTTCCATTAAAATATTTTTGACTCTCTTGGTGATTTAAAATAATGCAAGTTGTGTTCACTGTGCACAATAATTTTTTAAAAAGTATTGTGCTTCACATGAATGTGAACATACTGTACAGTGCCGATGGGTATTTTAGAGACTTTTTGAAGACCTTTAAAACCTTTCCTCGTTGTTGCTGCACTATCAAACCGTCGTCCAATCAGAAAGTTTCTATTTATTTCAACCTTCGTCGTCAGAAAGTTTCCAATTTATTTCACTCTTGCCTTCGTTAGAGATTCTATTATTGTACTTTCCACAGCCAAAAAACCTATGTAATATTCGCGAGCCATATATATGTTTTCCTTATTTCTATTAATATGCTCGTATAATCTTAATTTGGTTTAATTATTGCTATCAATTATAATTAAGAAACTTTATCTATCAAAAAAAATTTATCGCTTATATATATATATATATATATATATATATATATATATATGCATATATCGCTAAATAATATAATATATATATATAGTATAATATTTATACTACTATATACTATATATATATTATATCATATATATATATATATATTAGAATATATATATATATATATATATATATATATATTATATATATAGTATAATATTATATTACATATCATATATATAAACTATATATAATATATATATATATATATATATAATTATATCTTATATATTATATATAATATATACATTATATATATAATATATATTATTATGTATATTATATATATATTATATATATATCTTATCTTATATATATATATATATATATTTAATGATATATTATATATAATATATATATATTGTACGTATTCAGCAACTGGATCGCTAAAGAATTACATAGATATAGAGAGCCCTTTATAGCAATCTTTGTTAATAATTAGAAGGAAAGTCACAAATATAATATTTATTATTATATTTATATTTTATTTTATTTATTATATATGTTTTATTATTATTTATTTTTTACTTAGTTAATTATTATATAGTCGACTTTTCCTTTTCTAAAGTATTACAAGATTGTTCTATAAGCTTCTATTCATTATATGCCTATAAATCGTTGATATAGTATTATTATATATATATATAATTATATATAGATTATTAATATATAATATATATATATATATAGTATATATATAATATATATATATATATATTAATATAATATTATAATATATATATATATATATATATATATATATATATATATATATTAAAATATATATATATAATATATCTATATATAAAGGTCCTATATATATTATATATATTATATATATATAGTATAAATATATATATCTATTATATATTATATATATTATATATCTATAATAAATAACTATATATAATATATAATTATATATATATATATATATCTTAATATATATAAATTTATTATATTATATAATATATATATATATATAATATATATCATTATATATACTATATATATATTATATATGATATATTATATATATATATATAATTATATTTGTATAAATAATTCTTGTTTGCACTTGTTAATGACTACGGAAAGAGATAAACATATCAAGGGCAGTGACATGTTTCTTTGGAAATACAAACTGAAATGTAGACAAAAAAGAGAATATTTTTTTTTTTCCTTTTTCAAAAGTTTTGAACAAACTTGACATTATATTAGTGTATACTATTGCATTCATAGCTCAAAGAAGCAGGAGAGAGAGAGGATCGAAGAGAGAGAGAGCAGAGAGAGAGAGAGAGAGAGAGAGAGAGAGAATGAGAGAGAGAGAGAGAGAGAGAGAGGAGAGAGAGAGAGAAACTTGGTCTGCTATGATAATCTATTGATTCAGGTATATTATTTCTTTTAAGTCCGGTGCACTACATGGTATTATTTATATTAAATTATTTATTTATTATTATTATTATTATTCATTATTATTATGAATATTTTATTTTATTATTATTTAATTATTATTATTATTATTATTATTATTGATTATTTATTTTAATTTATTTATGTATTTAATTATTTGTTTTTTAATTTTTTAAATGTCAAAAACAATCCGGTTCCAATTCCTCTCTCTCTTCCTCTCTTCTCTCTTCTCTCCTCCTCTCTCTCTTTCTCTCTCTCTCGCTCGTCTCTCCGTCTCTCTCCTCTCTCTTGCTCTTCATCTCTCTCTCTCGTCCTCTCTCTCTCTCTCGTCGTCTTAATTTTTTCATATATATAATATATATATAATATTATATAATATATATAGTATATATAATTATATATTCATATATATTATATATATATATATAATATATATATATATATATATATATAATTATATATAATATATATATACGTATCAAGGGTGAACAACCTGATCGAAAGTAGGTCGATATTTTTAATCTTCATCGCTGCGTGAGTTATCCGACTTTCCCTGAGATTATATATATATTATATTATATATATATAATATATATATATATATATTATATTATAATATAGTATATATATATACTATTATTATGAGGTAGATATTATTATTACTATTATTAATATATATTATATATATATAATATATATTATATATATATAATATATATATATTATATAATAACATATATATATATATATATATATATATATATATATATATATATATATATTATAATATATAATATATATATATATATTTTATAAATTATATATTTATATATAAAGTTATTAATAATTATATATAATAATATGAGTTAGACTTTCTTTTTATATGTTTGTTATATTTATTTGACGAGGATGCCCTTGTAAATACACACTTTTTTTTTATCAATTTGTATATAAAATTTATTTAACAAAGTAATTACTTTCTCCGATTTAAATAATTTTTAATGATACAAATTTGATTAAAAAAGTTGTGTTATTTACAAAGGGCAATCCTCGTAAATATTATAGGTATATAGGTATACTATATATATATATATAATATAGTATATATCTATATATATACTATATATATATATATATATATATATATATAAATTACATAATTATATATATATATATATATATATATATATATAATTTTCTATACACAGTATATATATATATTATATATATATATATATTATATAATATAATTATCTATATAATATATATAAATATATATATATATATATATATATATATATATATATATATATAACAATATGATTGTAACATGTTGATATTATATATATAATATATATATATATAATATATATATTTATACTATAATATAATATTATAATTATATAGTGTATATATCATATTTCAATATATATATATATATATATATATATATATTCAAAAATAGACCTCCGGTGCCGATTTTCATGAAACTTATATGAAATGCTTAAAATAATCGGAAAATACGAAAACGTAAAAAAAATATCGAGAAAAGACCCTGAAAAGTTATGAAGGTGCAGTATGACAAATGCATGGCACACGAAAATTTGTCTACGTGGGGCTCTGTCCCACGTAACACCCCCGACTCGTGAGTGTTGGAAAAAGAATGATATAAAAATTAAGAATCTTTCAACTATACAACTCTGTGGAAAAATAGTAAGATTAAATTTTATATGCGTTAAATATTAAATTAAATTAAATTTTTAAATTAAATTAAATTAGATTAAATTTTTAAATTAAATCAAATTTTTGTTTTTCTTTCATTAAAATTGACCGATCAAATAACTTTTTTTCGGGTCAGTTCTCTGGGATTTTTTAACGTTTTTTCTTCATTACAATTCATTTCAAACATTTTATATAAGCTTCATAAATATATATATATATATTATATATATAGATAATATATAATATAAATATTATATATATATATAGATATAGTAATATATATCTACCGATAATTATAGTATAAATATATATAAAGTATATATTATAATCATTTATTCAGAGGCGACTCCTGCACTTGTGCTACTCGTGCTCAGCACGATTGATAGTTTGGAAAGTTTTCTATTTTTTGCAAAAATTTTCATAATTGTTATCGAATAAATCTCTTATTTTTTGCGAAAGTTGGTCAAATAAATTGAAATTATTACATAAGAAATATATAAGATTATGCAAAATTAAAAGAAAGGGAAGAATAGCCGCCATTAAATAACGCTTTTAACACATTAAAAATAGCATCTAATTCCGTGACCAAGAGCAATTGGGGATATCATATCTGTGATTTAGAGTATAATTAATTTAATAAATCTAAGTTTATAATGATATCGTTTAAATACTATAAAATATAAATAGATATTTAAAACAAAAAATATTTTAATAAAACAAAATAAAATAATAGAAGATATTACTAAATACTTAGATTTTAAATAAGAATATAGAATAGAATTGAATAATTTTTATATACACATAGAATCAACAATCGATAGTTTTTAATTAAAGAAAATGTTTAAAATCTGACACGAATTTCAGTTTATAAGGTTAAAGATATTGATAATAGTATTTAAATTGAAAAACAGTATTTATTTTAATATTATATATATTATATATAATATATATATATCATATATATAATATATAGTAATATATATATAAAGTAAAAGGAATATTATATATTATAAATAATATATATATATAATATATATATATATATATATATATATATATATATAATATTATATATATATATATATATTATATTTATAGTATATAGTATATACTAATATATCAGATATATATATATATTTATATATAATATATATATATAATATATATATTAGTATGTTAAATAATTATATATATATATATATTTATATATATAAATATATTATCAAAATATATATATTATTAAATAATATATATCTTATATAGATATATATACTATATATATATTATATATAATATATATTTATATATATATTATATATATATATATAATATAGTATATTGTTATATATTTATATATAATATAATATATATAATATTATATACTATATATATATATTATATATCTAAATATAGATATATATATATATATATGATATACTATATATATATGTATTATATATATATATATATATATTATATAGATATATTTATATATATATATATATATATATATAATATATACGTATAATAATATATTATCTATCTTTATAATAGTAATAGGAATATAGTATATTATATTAATATATATATTATAAATAGTATATTATAATATATATATATATTATCTTTATATATATATATTATATAAATAATACTACATTAAAATAATAATCCGTGCCCAAAGCAATTGTCGGATATCATGATTGAGTTGATTTAGAGTATAAAATTATTTATAAAATCTTCTGTTATAATAAATGATATTTTATAACAAAAAATATTTAATAATGAAAATAAATATAAATTATAATATAATAAAATAATTTAGAATTATAAAGAAAAATAAAAGTAGCTGAAATATTATTAAACTTAAGTTAAAGTCATAGAACTATAATAAGAAAACCTGTCAAATAAAAGAAATATTAAGTGTGACTAACTAGTATTTAATTATATAATATATATATATTATATATAGTTATATAATATATATATAATAATAATATATTATTATATATATTATATATATTTATAATTATAGTATATTTATATAGTTATACTATTCTATACTATATAATATTATCTGATTATTATATTATATTATAATAATATATATATATATATATATATATATCAAATATTATATACGATATATTATGTTGTATATACGGCTATATGATATATATATATATTATATATAATATAATATATATATACTATATATTTATAGTATATTAATATAATATATAATATAAATATAATAATAATATATATATAATATAAATATATATATAATATATACTTATATATATACTATATTTATTATATAATTTATATAATATATATAATATTATATTTATTATATAATATATATATAGTATATATATATATATATAGTATTATATATAGATAGAATATTATATTATATAATTATATATATATAGTATATATATAAGAGAGAGAGAGTGAGAGAGAGAGATGAGAGAGAGAGAGAAAGAGAGCCAGAGAGAGATGAGAGAGGAGAGAGGAGAGAGAGAGAACGAGATGAGAGAGAGAGAGGAGAGCTAAACGAAGTAGTAAAAGTGGGGGATGTGCCCTGATATATATATATAAGTAATATATATATATATATAGTATATATTATATATTATATATATATATATATATACTAATATATATATTATTATATATATAGTAATTATATTATAATGTATATGTATATATATTATTATTTAGAGTAATATATATATATATACTAGTTATATACTATATATATATATAATATATATATATATTATATATATATATAGTATATATATATATATATAATAATATACTATATTATATATAGATAATATATAATATATAGTATATATATATTATATAATATTATATTATATATAGTATATATATATATATATAATATATACATATATCATAATAATAATAAATATAGTATATTATATAATATATATATTAAATATATATATATATTATTGATCCGATTATCGCTCTTCTGAAAACAATAAAATATTAGCAACAACAAGAAAATATTTAAGAAGAACAAGATGAATGTAATGAGAAGAAGACTGGAAACTCCAAGAGAGCTTTTTAAAAGACTGTAAACTCCAAGAGAGCTTTTTAAAAGACTGGAAACTCCATGAGAGCTTTTTAAAAGACTGGAAACTCCAAGAGAGCTTTTTAAAAGACTGGAAACTCCAAGAGAGCTTTTTAAAAGACTGGAAACTCCAAGAGAGCTTTTTAAAAGACTGAAAACTTCAAGAGATCTTTTTAAAAGACTTGAAACTCCAAGAGAGCCTTTTAAAAGACTGGAAACTCCAAGAGAGCTTTTAAAAGACTGGAAACTCCAAGAGAGCTTTTTAAAAGACTGGAAACTCCAAGAGAGCTTTTTAAAAGACTGGAAACTCCAAGAGAGCTTTTTAAAAGTTTGAAAACTCCAAGAGAGCTTTTTAAAAGACTTGAAACTCCAAGAGAGCCTTTTAAAAGACTGGAAACTCCAAGAGAGCTTTTAAAAGACTGGAAACTCCAAGAGAGCTTTTTAAAAGACTGGAAACTCCAAGAGAGCTTTTTAAAAAACAGGAAACCCCAAGAAAGCTTTTTAAAAGACTGGAACCTCCAAGAGAACGCCTTTTAAAAGACTGGAAACTCCAAGAGAGCTGTTTAAAAGACTGGAAACTTCAAGAGAGCTTTTTAAAAGACTGGAAACTCCAAGATAGCTTTTTAAAAGACTGGAACCTCCAAGAGAACGTTTTAAAAGACTGGAAACTCCAAGAGAGCATTTAAAAAGTTCTTTAATGGTTTTTCACGGAAGGAATGAGAAGCAGTTGAAGAAAAATCCTCAAACCTCTAAGGAAAATTTTTAAGCAGGATAAAAATGAATTTTGGCCATAAATAGGGGGCAACAAATTTACTTAAAACAATCTTTCTAAAATAATAATAATTGAATAATAACATAAATATAATAATACTAATAAGTAATAATAATAATAATAATAATATATAGATAATGATATTAATAATAATAAATAATACTAATACATAATTAATTAATAATAAATAAGGAATAATATAATAATAATACAATAATAATAATAAAATACATACATAACAATAATAATAATCAACAATAACAATACAATAACAATACAATAACAATAACGGTTCTTTGAAAACCAATAACAATAACAATAACACTAATATAATAATCAAATAATAATAAAATAATAATTAATCAATAATAATAATAATAATAATAATAATAATAATTAATAATAATAATAACATTATAATAATAAACTCGAAATAAAAATAAAAAAAATTTGAAATAAAATAAACTAGTAACTAGAAAAAAATATTAATATTTATTAGAATAACCATTGTGATAATATATAAAATAATAATTAATAATAATAATAAATAATAATAATAATAATTTAATAATAAATAATAATAATATAAAAATAATGAATATATAAATAAATATTAATATAGTAATAATAATAGTATATATATTATAATAGTATAATAATATAATAAATAATAATAAATAATATAATCAATAATAATAATATAATCATAATAATAAAATAATATATAAAATAATAATAATAAAAAAATAAATAATGTGATTCAGATGTCAATAATAATATTTTTATAATTTTTTAGTATTTTATAGATTAAAGGACGCTCTTTTAGCTCTAGCTAACTGCCTGCCATAAAAAAAAATTGCTAAAATCCTAGCACAAAAATGCTAGAATCGCTAATATTTAGCATTTTTTTTCAATATAATTCTCTGTGTTATTGAATCGTTTAAATATAATTTAAAACAAAAGTTCTCGCAAATCAAAAAAATTTCGTCATAAATATTGTTGTTATAAAAGTGACCTCACCTCAAGAAGAATATATAATATATATATATATATACTATATATATATATATATATATATATATATATATTTATATATATATATATATATATATATATAATATATATAGTTATATTATATATATATATATATGATATATATTATATATATTATACATATTATAAGTTATATATAATATATATATATATATATATATATAATATACTATATTATATATATATATACGTATATATATAATTACTATATATATCTATAATATATAATTAATTATCTATATATCTATATATAATATAATATATATAATAATATATAGTAATTATATATATATATAAATATATATAATAAATATATTTAATTTATATATTATTATATATATACTTACATTATTATATATATATATATATTATATATATAGATATATATATATATATATATATATATATATATACTATATATATTATTATTATTATAATATATATAATATATAATATATATATATATAATATATATTATATATATAATATATCTATAGTACTATATATATATATATATATATATATATATATATTATCTCTATATTAAATATTAATATATAAAATATAATATATATATATATAATAAAATATATGTATATATATATATATTTAATTATATATATATATATATATATATATAATATATATATATATATATATAGTATAGTATAATAATATATATATTATCTATATACTATATATATATAATATATGATATATATAAAACCAAACTAAATAGTTGAGCAAATATAACAATAAAACATAAAAGTAAGTTATTTTTAATGTTATTATTATATATATATATTTAACTATGTTATATATATATAATTATATATATATATTATGGTTATATATTATAATTATATTATCTAATATATATATATAATAATATTAATGATAATATCATATACATATATATATATATATATAATATATATATATATATACTATATTATATATATAATATAATATAAGTATTATAATATCTATATATATATAAGTATATATATATATTATCAATATATATATAATACTATAAATGAAACTCAAGTTCATGAACGTTCATATCCCAAGAATTCGTGAACTGAAATTAATTTCTTCCATGGTATGCAATGTAAATGGATTCCTCTTCCTTTACCAAGAAATTCATTAAATCTAACAAAAAAAAGATAAACACAATACTAAATAGATAAAATATTGACAAAAACTAAATTTAATATTACCCTCCCTGTAATAAGGGGAGTTCTCGGGAAGTGGGAGTGCTTTGGAAGGGGAAAGGGGGAGGGGAAAAGATGTTATTGTTGAGAGGGGGTCTCCATTATATAATCAAGGTGAAATCGTTCCACGAAACTTTGCAGCCCAATCCAATTTCACACATTTCGTGGATTAAGGAACTTTGAACATATTCCATTATTTCCTCTTGTTCTGAAGATATTTCTTCCCAACTGGCTTGTCTGTTCTGGTGGTGTCCGTTGAAGTTGTTTTAAATTTCGATGTTGAGGCTCAGTTCGGTGGTCATTCAGTACACTCCTCTACACTTTATTGTCAACCTCAAAAGCCATTTCTGCCCAGAGATCAATAATCATCCAACAATCGCTTCTGATTCCAAAGCCCTCAAAACTTCTGCCTGCAACACAATCTGGCCATGGGTTCTTCCATGTTGAATTATTGATTCTGTACGCCACTTGTTGCCAGGCATTGACAAATAGCGTTAATCAATGTAGGATATAAAAATCATTCTTCCGGATGTCGGTGTGTGTTAAATGTGTATCAGAGGATATTTCAAAATACTTTTGAAAAGGGGATTAGAGTTTTTAAAGCTCGAGATAACCTGAATTAAAGAAGTTGTTGTTCGGAAGCAGGAACTTTACTGTGATGAAATTCAAGTCAGCAACCAATTCGTCTGCCAAGCTAAGGGGGTGAACAGGCGCAATATCTATCATAATAATGCATTTCAGTTTTATATCATTATCTTGCAAATATAGGGCCAAAGACTTCATGGATCCACTCCGAAAAAAATTGGAGAATTACCCCAAGCCTTAGCATAAGCCCTCCTCATAACAGGCAATATACTTTTTATCACATTGGTTTTCTTGAACACCCGTGGATTCTCCAAGTGGTATACAAGCAATGGTTTTCCCTTGAAGTCCCCACTTGCATATACGCATATCAAAAGAGTCATTTTATCCTTCATAGGTTTGTGTCCTGATAATGATTTCTCCTCTTGGGTGATGTAGGTCATATTTGGAATCTTTTTTCAGAATTGGCTTCTTTCGTCACAGCTGAATACTTGCAGCAGGGGAAGAAATCATTATTTACATATAGTCACTAAAATGTTGCAGAAGTTTCTCAGCAGATTTTTGCTCTCATCGAAGCTTCACCATGCCTAATCATACTAAGCATACCACTTCTCCTCTTAAATTTCTCGAAGCACCCTCTTCTCTAGCCTGGAAACCTCAGTACTTGACTAGTATTAGGGCTTTTACTTACAAGGTTACCATGCAGTCACCTTGCTTTTAAACATTTAATATCCTCAGAAAAACCGTCACCACCTAATATTTTCTCATTTATCCAAATCCGCAGCAATTTCTCCACTTCTTCAAGCGTCTGTGATCTTTGTTTAGTAATAACGTTCACTGCTCTTGCTACATCTGCTCCCGTAATCGCCTCTTTATATTTAGAATAGTAGAGATCGTTGATCTTGAAACATTCAACAGATGAACAGAACTACCAGATCAATGGCACGAACACCATTTTCATATTTATCAATTATTTCTTTCCTTCACCTCTACTGTAATTCTGGTCATTTTTCTTTTTCCTTTCTTGTTACTACCCTTCTTTGGTCCTTATTTAATACTGTAATTAATAATGAAGTACAATAATACACAAAACACAACGAAATTCAAAAGAACGCAATTGATTTCGAACGGTAATGTGCATTGCACGAAAGCTAAACAGCATCTGAGGCGCTTGAGCAAAGCCTGACTGATAGCTGCCAGCTGGTGTAGTTCAGTTCATGAACCGAGACACAGTTCCTTCAATCGAGGCATCTTTTGGTAGGAAATAAAATTCGTGAACCGAAAAGTCTGTGAAGGATGACGTTCTTGAACCGAGGTTCCGCTATATTAATAAGGTGTTTTCAAGAACAAAGCTCCCCTCCCTACTTTCCCAAAATTATCATATTAATTACTGAAATGATTTAGTCAATAATCAGAGTGAATTCCGCCTTATAAGAAGTCTCTAGTACATAAAGAAATTCTATTTTTTTATGTTTTTTTTTTTTTTAATCAATATTCTTTTATTCAAAAATAAGATACAATATTGAAGAAAAAAAGTTAACAGAAAACGACTAAAAATTATCTAAAATTAATTTATACTCAAAAATACATCTTATATAAATATAACTTACTCAACTATAAAATTTTATTTTCAATTTCAAGTTATTAAATAGTATTTAACTTTGACTTTTGGAAACAATTAATTGTCTTTGCAACCAAAATATATTATTCATCAGTTCTTACTAGGCTTATAAACAAACATAATTTGAAATACACTGAATAAAAATTAAATTAATTATTTACGTTGCCTTAGCATCTCTACAAAAAAATTGCTTAACTGTAGAAAATAAAAACTACAACAAATGCTCTGACACAAACAGACACACACACGCACACACACACGTACACACACCTACATGCAGACACACACACACACATATATATATATATATATATAATATATTATAATATATATATATATATTAGTATATAATATTATATATATACTATATACTATATATATATATATAATATATATATATTATTA
>JABUQX010024067.1:40000-52500 GCA_015478945.1 Trachelipus rathkii
ATATTATAATATATATATAGTATATAGGTAAAACTTTAGTTTCTTTCTGACCTTCGATTTCGATATATCGAAATATATATCAATACCGATATCTATCGACATCGATATATATATATATATATATATATATATAATATATATAAATATATATATATATATATATTATACAGCATTTATAAATATCCATTATATAATATACATAATTATATATATAATATAAATATATAAAAATGTATATATAATATATTAATATAATATGTCAGCCTCTAGAAGAGCCTACAATCCATATCTCAAAAACTACAACACTACCGGGAAAAGGAATACATAGCTGGAATGCTGGTCCAATGTTTAGTGCGAAAATGTAAAAAAAAAATATTGTAATAATTATAAGTAAATGAGTAAAAGGCCTATTTAGAGACTTTTTATTACTTCACGCAAAAAAGTAACGGGTTTTCGAGTAAATTTTGTTGTTGTTTTTTTTAACTTAAGTATTAACCCCAAGGGTAGACCGCACCGATGGCAGGAGTCGGGTCCTCGCCTTCCGGGACTACGGGTTGGACTATTTTCCCCCCTCCGGGAGGTCTCCGGAACCCCCGCTCTGTGGGGTTTCGCGGGTTCCTCCGCCCCTCCCCACGGGGTATGGAAACGTCCCCCCTGTGTTCCCCGTCGCTCGAGCCCCCTACAGTGCCGTGTAATACCTTTACAAATAATATATATCTATATACCGCCGCTCGAGCTCCCCCCCAAAAAAAACAATTTTTATGTTTTTTTAATTTTTTATTTTGTTACATTGCCTAACCAAAATTTTACCAAGGATTCCAAAAAGTATTCCTTTCCCTGTAGCTATTGTAGTTTTTGCAATATGGATTGGCTCTCTAGAGGTGCCATATAAATATACATTAAAACCAATTAAAATTAACCAATCTATAAACTGTTGGTTCACTGACATCTAAATAGGTACTACCCTGAAAACCTGTTTCGTTAGGTAAAAAAGAAAATACATAATTAAAGGGCATCAGGTAAATAAACTCTAATAGTTGAAAAAAAATATTTGGCGAGAAACAGATACTTCGAGCCACAATGTTTACTAGTACAAAAAAATTAAAAACTGCTCCTACTTTGGTAATTTCACATTCTTTGTTACACTTTCTACAAACCTTTTATCTAGTATCAAACTAAAATGTTGCAGCATGCTAACACGATATAATCATTCTCACAAATTTAGAATAAATCCTTCAAATTCATAATTTTCAGAAAAAATGGAACAAAAAATTTACCGCAACCCTCACTAAAACACAGTAAAACAATTAGACCTTCAAAATTATGTATCGTAGATATTTGAAAGTTCCAATAATACTACAATGAATAAGTCCATCATTTATATATATATATATTATATAGATATATATTATATAATATATAATATTATATATATATATAGATTTATATATATATATAATATTATATAATATATATATATGTTTCTATGAATAAATTTAGATTCTCGGTATCTTGGGTATAATCGATACACATATAAAAATCGGATTGTAAAACTTAATATCGATAGTCAAAAAAACTTAAGTATACCCTATATATATATATATATATATATATAATATATAATATAATATATATAATATATATATATAATAATATATATATATATAATATAATATATATTAAATAAATATATATATACTATGTTTATAAATATATTAATATATATATATATATTATATATATATATATATATATAATATATATTATATATATATATATATATTATATAATATATATATATAATATATAGATTATATATTATAATAATATATATAATTAAATATAATATATATATATTTATATATATATAGTTTAATTATATATTAATATAATAATATATTATATATATATAATATATATATAATAATATATATAAATATATAATATAATATATATACTATATATTTAATATAATATATATAAAATATAATATATAGATATATAAATATATACTAATATATATATATATATATATATATATATATATATATTTAATATAATATATATATATATATATATATATATATATATATATATATATATATATATATATATATTATATATATATAATATATAATATATATATTAATATATACTATTCAATAGGATCTATCACCGAAATTATATTATATTTATGTTAATTGAAATTTTGTATTTTTCCCACTTTCAAAGTTTTTTTTTTTTTTTAACCAAGTAAAAGCATAAAAGATGCCAGTTGCTCAAACGGTTGTAATACGAAAAAGCTAATTAAAAATATAAAGTTTAAATCTATGTAAACTAACGTAACTCAACAAAACCTTACTTACGTATCAAAACCTCACTTAATGTAATTTATTTTTATATTTTAAATTTATTTTACTTTGCATTGCTTAAAAAAACACGCATTGGCACCAAGAGCGCTTTGTATATTTTGTTCGATAAAGAACAAAGAAAAAACTAAAAAATAACCAAATTTTTACCTCTTTTCCCACGAAATATTTAGAGGAGAAAGATTCTACCTACCGGACATGTCATATATAGTATATATCATATATATATTATATATATACTATATTTAAGTATCGGTATAATACTTCCCTCAAGTATATATAATATATATATAAATATATAGTATATAACTATATATATATATATAATATATATAATAATATATATAATATATATATCATATATAATATATATATATATATATATATATATATATAATAGTAGTAGTATATAAGTATATATATATATATATATATATATAATACTATATAATATAGATATATATATAATATATATATAATTATATAATATATATATATTATATATTGATAAAATATAATATATATATTATATATATACTATATATATATATATATTTATATATAATATATATATATATATATATATAATATATATATATCAAAGGCAGACATTAGGACATGAAGCTGACACGTAAAACTCAAATTTATAAGCATTATTTAATTTTTAACATAAACCTTAAATAAAAACTCAAAATAAATTACAATTGTATTTAATTTGAGAAATAAAAATAGAGTAAAAAAGTATTTGTACAACAAAAAAATATATATAATAAAAATTAATTAATGCAAAATAATCTACAATAATGTAACAAATTAAAACATATAATATATATAGTATATATATATATATTATATATATGAAAAAAATTATCTATATTTTTACATTCTTCTATAATATATATATATATATATATATATATATATATATATATATATATATATATATATATATATATATATATATATATATATATATATATATATGAGTAGTATAGGGTGGACAACTGACCGCAAAACTGCGAGAACCCCGACTCTACCATCTTTATGATTTACCCTATGTATTCCTTTAACGTTTTGACACGGAAAAGTAACGGAAGCCAGATTTGTCGTTAAATCTGGCGCCCTAATCCGTTAAATTTGGTCTTTTTTAGCATTTTTGGCACTTTTTTAGCTACTTTTTTAACGTTTTGTCCATAATTCAGGTCAAGATCCCCAACTCCGGAGGATTTTGGGGATCTTCTGAATTATCGGCCTGCACGTCGAAGGGAAAGACTTGAAAAACATTTTGGAAGGTTTTGGAAATTCCAGTCATGTCGGCAGCTGACTTGGAAATTTCCAATCATTTCATCAGATTTTGACGTTTGATACGTCAAACCTAGGGTTAAGTCGATGAGACCGGAATTAAGGTCTGGAAGACCAATTTCGGAGGTTTTGAACCTGAACTCGAGATTTTAACCCCGAAAGGGGGCGGAGCCCCCCAAAGGTTTTTTTTCCTAGAAGGATTTAAATGATCGATAGATCATTTTTGACGGTTTCAATCGATTTATCGTGATCGTTACCCCTACATCGATGTTTAAATCGTCTTTCTACGTGCTCTGTTGGATTTAAACAATAAAAATGTAATCGAAAGAAATAATTACAATAATTAACATTCGATTAATCGCTGTAGTAAGTGAACACCTGCGCGCAACTTTTTTCCTAGAATGAATAAGAGATATTTGCTTTAAACTTGGAATATAATCTATGTATGTGATAATAAACTGATCACAGGCGAGTTTTGGTGACCGGAGTCACCCCTAAGGGTGGCGCCCCATTAGCGCCAAGTAATTCGTCCTTGAAAAGCCATGTTAGCGCTTAACTATCGCGAGTTGAAATTGGATGTGAAGTTATATGATTACGTAATTCGTCGGAAGACGAGATTACGTCCTCTGGTCCACCCTAAGGGGACCGTAGCCCCACTAAAATTAAAATGATTCGTAGAAACTGAAAACTTTGAGACAGGGTAGAGGATTCGGAGTCGGAGACGGAGACGAGTTGGAGTCGAATTCGAGCTTCTGAGTCCAGGTACCCCACGAGTGGTCCCCAGTTTGAAAAAAAGAAGAAATGCATGGAAAGGAAGAAGAGAAGAAGAAGAAAGGAAGAAGAGGAAGGAGAGGAAGCTTCATTCCCCATTGAGGATTTGGACCGACTGTGGTCTCTATCACACATTGGCATCCTACCGAATGAACGATTCACCGAAGCGGAAAAAACAACTTTAGAGTCATTGTTATCGAGTCCTGTAGATTTCGAAAATAATGTTTCAGAACCATCAAGAAATAAATTTAAAAATAAAAATAAATAAATAAATAAATAAATAAATAAAATTTCTTACACTTTTTATGTTAAAAACCTACAAATTTACGTTTTTAATGAGTCTAAAAGCAGTAAATCAGTAAAACAAACCACCATCCACCCACCCTTCTGAAGAGTTTGATCTATTGATCTATTATCTATTGATCTATTGATCTATGATTCAAGTTCAAATTTTTTACTAAAATTGACCATGTTTTACATACCCTAAAATCAGTAAAATCAGTAAATCAAGCCACCCAACCTACCCTCCTGTCCAATCATTGATCTATTGATCTATTGATCTATTGATCTATTGATTTAAGTCAAATTTTTACTAAAATTTACGTTTTAAAGCAGTAAATTCAGTAAATCAGTAAATTCAACCATCAACCTACCCTCCTGTCCAATCATGATCATTGATCTATTGATCTATTGACTATTGATCTATTGATCTATGACTATTGATTTAAGTCAAATTTTTACTAAAATTTTAACGTTTTACATACCCGTAAATCAGTAAATCAGTAATCAAGCTGCCCTCCCCACCCTCCTGTTGCCAATTCATGATCTATTGATCTAATTGATTCTATTGATCTATTGATCTATTGATTTAAGTCAAATTTTTACTAAATTGTACGTTTTACATACCTAAATCAGTAAATCAGTAAATCATACTACCATCCCGACCTCCTGTTCATCCTTGATCTATTTGATCTATTATTCAAGTCACATTTCGAGTATCATTTTGGATAAGCATAACATAAAAATAAATTCTTTTTACACTGATCAGCGAATATATGTTAACGTAACAAAGTTTTCACATTAATAAAGCTTACTTAGCATCATCTGAACTAAGAAAATAATGTACAAAGACAAACCTAACACAACTTACACACGAATAAACTGTTAACATTAACAAAGTTCCACACTTAACACCAGTAATTAAAACGTAACCTAGTCACACTTTTTTTTTCAAGCATATCTCTAACATATCAACTAAGAATAAATGACATACACACACGCACACACACACATACACACACACACACACACACACATACACACACACACACACACACACACACACACACACAACACAACACAACACAACAAAAAAATTTATATTATAAAATTGGCAATTATAAAATTTTGTTAAAAACAAAATTTTTAGAGAAATAAAAATAAAAAAAAAAAAAAAAATAGAAAAAAAAATAAAAAAAAAAAAAAAAAAAAAAAATTAAAAAAAAAAAATTAAACAAAGTATAAATGTAAAATAAAGTTAGAAAATTAAAAAATTAAAAAAATTAAAAAAATTAAAAAATTAAAATAAAAAAAAAAATTAAACACAAAGTATAAATGCAAAATAAAACTTACCAAAAAAAAAAAGTTAGAAAAATAAATTTAAATAAAAAAAAAAAAAAAAAAATAAAAATGAAAAAATAAAAAAAAAAAAAATAACAAATAAAAAAAATAAAAAAATAAAAAAATAAAGTTAGAAAAATAAATTTAAAAATAAAAAAATAAAAAATAAAAATTAAAATAATAAAATTAAACACAAAGTATAAATGTAAAATAAAAACTTTAAAAAAAATAGTAAACAGTATATGCATGTTTCAACCTAGGAAAAAAAAATATATTAGTTTACGTTTATAAAAAGAAAATGAGATTTAAAATATAAATGTTAGTCTTAAACATTTAGAAAAACGGTTTATCTTTGCAAGATGCAATGCAATTGACGATATGTACATGTTAGATTGGTAGCAATTACCTGATAAGTAGTTTAATGAACTAACACACACACACACACACACACACACACACACACACACACACACACACACACACACACACACACACACACACACACACACACACACACACACACACACACATACACAAACTTAAAAAGTTAAAAATTAAAATAAAAAAAAAAATTAAAGCAAATAAAACAAAAATAAATAAAACAAATAAAAATTTTAATAAAAAATTAAAATAAAAAAAAAAAAAAAAAAAAAAAAAAAAAAAAAAAAAAAAAAAAAAAAAAAAAAAAAAAGTAAAATAAATTAGAAAATTAAAAAATAAAAAAAATAAAAATTAAAAATTAAAAAAAAAAAAAAAAAAAAAAATAAAACAAAGTATAAAAGCAAAAAAAACTTACCAAAAAAAAAAAAAAATAAAGTTAGAAAAATAAATTTAAATAAAAAAATAAAAAAAAATAAAAATGAAAAAATAACAAATAAAAAAATAAAAAAATAAAAAATAAAGTTAGAAAAATAAATTTAAAAATAAAAAAATAAAAAATAAAAATTAAAATAATAAAATTAAACACAAAGTATAAATGTAAATAAAAACTTATAAAAAAAAAATAGTAAACAGTATATGCATGTTTCAACTTAGAAAAAAAAAAATTATATTAGTTAACGTTTATAAAAAGAAAATGAGATTGAAAATATAAATGTAGTCTCAACATTTAGAAAAACGTATCTTTTGCAAGATGCATGCAATGACGATATGTACATGTGAGAACAGATCAGTTATGGAAACAGATAAGTGATAATGAACTAAGAATAAATTTGACACACGCACACCACCACACACACCCACACACACACACACACCACACACACACACACACACACACAACACACCCCACACACACACATAGGAATATATGCTAACTAACAAAGTTTCACCATAATAAAGCTAACATATCATCACCTGAACTAAAAATATAATTTACAACGACAAACCTAAAGCACCTTAAGCACGAACAAACTGCTAACATTAACAAGTTTCCACACTTACACCAGTAAAGTAACTACACAACATACAAAAACTAACCTATTTACAAGTTTTTCAAGCATGTCTTTAACATACAATGTTAATTTTACATTAAATAGTAACATTCTAACAAGAACTATGAATTGACAGTATCTTCATCAAAGTGTCACCGTTTCATATAATCATCATTTACAATGGAATAAAACGTAGACTTAGCAAAATCTAGAGGCAAAACCTTAAACATTACTCAACAAAAACTTAACCTAGGCTCACGTTTCTAACACAGTAATATCTGTTAACGCAGTAATATCTTACAAAAAACTCATCATTCCTAAGGAAATCATTTTTTTACATTGTCATAATAATATTTAACATAACGTACCTAACTTTACGAATAAACAGTTTTCATTAAACCCAAGAGTATCTAAAGCAACACATACCTTCGTGAGAAAACCCAGGACTGCGCCCTTGAAGAGGTGTGAATCCTCGAGGGGCATCACCCCGAAGGAGGTGTAGCGGGGCTTTACCCTCCGAAGGAGGGTAAGCCCCTGCCCTTCGGGGTGATACCCCAAACCCTTCGGGGTGATCCCCCCTCCCAGGATTCACACCCTTTCAAGGCGCGAATCCCCCTGGGTCTCACGGAGGTTAATGTGTTGCTGTAGATACTCTGTTAAGGAAAACTGTTTATTCGTAAGTTAGGTCGTTATGTTAAATATTACTATGACAATGTGGGAATAACACTGATTTGTTAGAGAAATGATGAGTTTTTTAAGATATTACTGTGTTACCTGACGATGATGTGTTAGACGCTGCATAAGGTCAATATTTTTTGTTTGAGTAATGTTAGGTTGCCTAGGACTTTGCTAATTGTCTACGTTTAGTCATATGCTCAAATGAGTATATTAACTCGAAACGAGGACACTTTGATGAGATAGTGTCAATTAAGGATAAATCTTTGTTAAGTTACTATTGTTAAGTAAAATTAACATTGATATGTTTTAAAGACATGCTTGAAAAAGAGGTAATAGGTTACGTTTTGTATGTGTTTAGTTACTTTACTGTTGGCAATGTTGAAAATTTGTTAATGTTAGCAGTTTGTTCGTGGCTTAAGGTGCTTTAGTTTGGCGTTGTAACATTTATTTTAGTTCAGGTGATTGCTAGTAGCTTATTTAATGTAAAACATTGTTACTAGCATATATTCCTAGTGGTGTTGTGTGTGGTGTGTGTGATAGGTCGGTGTGGTGTAGGTCGTGTGTGTGTGTGTGTGTTGTGTGTGTGTGTGTGGTATTGTGCGGTGTCATTTATTCTTAGTTCATTACACTACTGTTCACATAACTGATTCCGTTCTAACATGTACATATCGTCAATTGCAGTGCATCTTGCAAAGATTATTTTCTAAATGGTGAAGACTAACATTTATATTTTCAAATTCTCATGCATCTTTCTTTAAAACGTTAACTATATTTTTTTTTTCCTAAGTATAAATATATAATTTTTTTTCCTAAAAAGAATATACTGTTTACTATTTTTTTTTTATAAGTTTTATTTTACATTTATACTTTGAGTTTTTTAATTTATTATTCTAATTTTGATACTGATATTGGATTTAAAATTTATTTATTCTAACATTATTTTGTTTTATTTTTTTCTTTCTTAGTGTTATTTTTATTGTAGTTTCATTTTTATGTTTTATTTTTATAAACGTTATCTTTCTAAGGTTTATTTTTTTTTTGGTAAGTTTTGTTTTGCATTTTACTTTGTGTTTTAATTTTTTTTATTTTAATTTTTTAATTTTAATTTTTTTAATTTTTTATTTTCTAACTTTATTTACATTTATACTTTGTTAATTTTTTTTTAAAAAAAAAAAAAAAAAAAAATTTTTAGTTTTTTATTTTTTTTTATTTTTTTTATTTTAATCTATTACTAAAATAATTATTTGTTTATTTATTTTTGTTTTTTTGCTTTAATTATTTTATTTTTATGTTAAGTTTTAATTTTTTAAGTTGTGTGATGTGTATTATGTGAATAATTGTGTTGCATGTGTCTGGTCTTTTTGTGTGTGTGGTGTGTGGGGTGTGTGTGTGTGTATGTGGAGGATTGTCATTTATTTCTTAGTTCATTCCAACATCACTAACCTCACTGACTCTTGTTCTACCAGGTACAGTCGTCAACTTGTATCGAATCTTGCAAAGATAAATAGTGGTGCTATATGTAGAAACACTAACATTTATATTTTCAAACTCATTTCTTTTTATAAACGTATACTTAAATAACTTCTTTCCTAGCTTGAAATACCTAAATAGGTTTTATCTTTTAATATAAAGTTTTTATTTTTATCATTATACTTTGTGTTTAATTTTATTATTTTAATTTTTATTTTTATTTTTATTTATTAAATTTATTTCAACTTATTTTTTATTTTTTATTTTTATTGTATTTTTTTATTGTTATTTTCTCATTTCATTTATCTTTATTATTTTTTATTAAATTTATTTTTCTAACACCTTTTTGTAAGTTTTATTTGCCATTGTATACTTGTGTTTAATTTTTTATGAATTTTAACTTTTTACTTTTTTAATTTTTTAACTTTTTGATTTGTAAATTTATTTTTGTAATTTTATTTAATTTTTATTTAATTTTTAATTTTTTTTATTTTTTTTTATTTTATTTTTTTTCTATTTTTTTTTATTTTTTTGTTTTATTTTTTAAATTTTGTCGTAAATAAAAACATTTATTTTTTCTGTTTATAACGTAAAATTTACGTTTTTACATACGTTGTGTGTACTTTTGGGATTTGTGTGTGTGTATGTGTGTGTGTATGTGTGTGTGACGTCTGGTTATATGATGTATTTTGTATGTAGAATATGCTTGAAAAAAAAAGTTGAACTAGTTACTTTGGTGTTATGTTAGTTACTTACTGTTGTTAAGTGAGGAACTTTGTAATGTTGACTGCTTATCATTTTTAGGTGTTCAGGTTTGTTCGCTGTACTTATTTTTCTTTATTTCAGATGATGCAAGAATCCTTTAAATGGGAAAACTTTGTTACGTTAGAATATATTCGCTCATTGCTGTCTGTCTCATCGTTTTTATGTTATGTTTAAAAAATTTTAGTAAAAAATTGACTTGAATCAATAGATCAATGATCAAATAGATCAATAGATCAAGTATGGACAGGAGTGGCGGGATGGTAGTATGATTTACTGATTTACTATTTAGGGTAGTAAACGTTCAATTTTAGTAAAAATTGACGTAAATCAATAATCAAATAAAGAAATTTCCCCCAAAAAAAAAAATAAGTTTTTCATGGATTGGGGGAACCCAGGGGAAGGGTTTTAAAGGGGCTTGGGGGCTTGATTTACTGATTTACTGTTTTAGGTATGTAAAAACGTTACAATTTTAGTAAAAATTTGACTTAAACAATAGATCAATTAGATCAATAGATCAAGAATCATGATGGACAGGAGGTAGGTTGGATGGCTGATTACTGATTTACTGATTAGGTTATGTAAAACCTAATTTTAGTAAAAAATATTACCTTAATCAATAGATCAATAGATTCAATAGATCAATGATCAACTAGATCATTATTGGACACGAGGTGGGAGATGGTGTTTGATTTACTGATTTACTGATTAGGTATGTAAAACATGACAATTTTAGGAAAAAATATGACCTAAAATATGACTTGAATCAAATAGATCAATAGATCAATAGATTCACAACTGGTTAGGAGGGTGGGTGGATGGTGGTTGTTTTACTGATTTACTGCTTTAGACTATGTAAAAACGTAAATTTGATAAGTTATTAAACATAAAAAAAAAGTGTAAGAAATTTATTATTATTTATTTATTTATTTTATTTTATTATTTTTATTTATTCTTATTTTCTGAAACCATATTTTCGAAATCTACAGAACCGATAACATATAAAGACACCAACATGGTTGTTATACGAATGTTTATTAACTCGGCACCGCCGTGGCTCCAGCACCCGGTGCCACTATCAACTCTGAATCCTTCTCCTACTCCTCCTCATTCTTCATCTTCTTCTTCTTCCTCCTTTCCTCCTCCTTCCTCATTTCTTCCTTTCTCTTCTCCTCTCATTTTCCGCATTCCATGCATTTCTTCTCCTTTTTTTCCAAACTGGGGACCCCACTCCGTGGGTCCCTGGACTCAGAAGCCGAATTCGACTCCAAACTCCGTCTCCGACTCCTCTAACCTGTCTCCAAGTTTCAGTCTTCTACAATCATTTTAATTTTTAGGGGGCTACGTCCCCCTTACTGACGGGGCGCAGAGGGACGTAATCTCGTCTCCGACGAGATTACGTCATCAGATAACTCACATCCAAATTTCACCCGATACGTTAAGCCTAACATGTTTTCAGGGCTAATTTGACCTTGGCGCTAAGGGGCAGCACCCCCTTAGGGTTGACTACGGTCACCAAAACTCCCTGTGATCAGTATCACATACATAGATTATATTCCAAGTAAAGCAAATATCTCTATTCATTCCTAGCGAAAAAAGTTGCCGCGCAGGTTGTTCACTTACTAGCAGCGATAATCGAATGTTAATTATAGAATTATTTTCTTTCGATTACATTTTCATTGCTAAATCCAACCAGAGCACGTAGAAAATGATTTAAAACATCGATTATAGGGTAATCATCACGATAAATCGATTGCACCAGTCAAAAATATCTTACGATCACTGAAACCTCTAGGAACCAAAAAAAACCCTTTGGGGGGCTCCGCCCCCCCTTTCGGAGTTAAAATCCTCGAGTTCAGGCTCAAAACCTCGGAAGTCGGTCTTCCAGACCTTACATTCGGTCTACCGACCTTAAAAACCCTAGGTTTAACATCAAACGTCAAAAATCTGATGAAATGATGGAAATTTAAGTCAGCTGCCGACATGACTGAAATTTCCAAACTCCTTAGGAGATAATTTTCAAGTATTTCCGTTCGACGTTCAGAACCGTCAATCAAAACCAGCTCCAGTGCTCCGGAGTTGGAGCTGACCTGAA
>JABUQX010024067.1:57500-62573 GCA_015478945.1 Trachelipus rathkii
TCTCAACAGCTAATTGAAGTTGCCGTTCCAGAAAAGGCAGCCTGGTGCCGGCTATATATAGCGCAAGGTCATCAACATAGAGAGAAAAAATTGACGTCGCTGGATAGAAGGTAACGATGCCATAAATCCGAGAAGCAAATAGTAAACACCTTAGAACACTACCCCTGCGGAACGCCTCAGTCCAGAGTAAAGTGTGTAACAGAAAGAAGACCACCACACCGGTGGATCCATTTGCCAAGAAATCATTTAAGAAAAGAGGGAGCATGTCCACGGAAACCGAGCGAATGGAGTTTAAGAAGAATACCAGTTATCCACACTGTGTCATAAACTTTTTCAAGGTCAAAGAAGATACCAAGAACCATCCCATCAGCTGAGAAGTCTTCCCGGACGTCATGGTCTAGCTTTAATAAGGGATCCGTGGTCGAACGATTTTTTGAGGAAACAAAACTAGAAGTTTGAAAAAGCCTGGAGACTCTCCAGAACAGGGAGAATTCGGCCTGAAACCATTTTCTCCATTAATTTACAGGAATGACAGGTCAGCGAAAATGGTCTTTGGTTGTCCGCCCAACTTCGGATCTTTCCCCAGCTTTGTATAGGAATACAAAGCTGAGTCAAATAGATGAAAAGAAGATTTGATCCAGATTTTGTTATACAGATCCAGTAAAATCCTTGATACCGAGGGATGGATATGACGGAGCATAATGTACGAAATCTTGTCTGGGCCAAGAGCACCGTCTTTACTATTCGCTAGTGCATTTTGATACTCTGCAAGTGTAAAAAGACAGTTATTTAAGACAGATAATAAAAGGTACACAAAATCGACTTCATGAAACTTCCCAAATTTAGTTTAAACTAAATAAAATCTCTTATTTCTGATTTTTCCCTCGGATCATAAAATGCATTTTTTAGTTTTATCAATTAGAACATATTATTATTATATATAATATATATATATATATATATATATATTATACTATAATATATTATAATATATATATATATATATATATATATCAATATATTATATATATATAATCTATAACAACTCCAGGAAGAGCTTTCGACCTGTCAGTAGGTCCAACGTCTTCTCCTTCTGGTCCGAAACTTTTAACCCTAGAACACTCCAGAAAACCATTTCTCGGGGCAATGGTTTGGACTCCAGTCCTCGAGTTAAACACTCTCAGTAGGGTTTCGCCCTTTCAGTAGAACTAGCATCTTCTCCAATTAGGCCTCAAAACTGGTTCTCCTAGAGCTCTCCAGAGGATCTTGGTTCTAGGCGCATTAAATTACCAACATGGACCAAGATTAATTCAAGCAAAAGGAAAGGACCGGGTTGCTAGCCCTGTCCCCAGTTAATAAGGAAAAGATCTTATATTTCCTGACCGCGACGAAACCTCCAATTAATTATCATTCTTCCCTCGACTCCGCTGAAAACATCCTTTATCAACCAGATAATATATATATTATAATATATAATAATATAGTTATTTTTATAATGATTATTTTATATATATAGTTATATTTAATATTTTTGATATATATTGTTATATACTATAATATATATATATATAACATTAGTTCAAGAATAAAAAAGTAGCCTTATTTTGGAAGTAATTAAAAGTAATTTTACTCAAATTCAACAAGTAAATTTTGCTCTATTTTTAAATAAAAGAATGTGAGTGGCATTTTGAAAATTCCATTTTATGAAGGAAAGTCAAAAATTAGGAAAAAACTCAAAGCCTAAAAAGGTGTGATCAAAAAGATATAATCATTTGCCTTTGAAATTTAATAAAAAAAAAATTTTTAATCACGAATTTTAGTGCTTCTTTGCTATTGTCTTCATAAATAAAATTCAAATAAAAGTATCGGTGTAAGTTACTTACGATCAATTATCAGTTATGAAACAAACTTTTTCAGAAGTGAATATAATAATAATAATAATAAAAATAATAATAATAATAATAATAATAATAATAATATATTAATAGATAATAATATATAATAATAATAATAATAAAATAATAATGAATAAGAATAATAATAATAATAATATAATAATATAAATAATAATAATAATAATAATAATAATTTATTTAATTATTATTATTATTATTATTATTATTTATTATTATATTATTATATTATTTTATTATTTTATTATATTATTATTATTTTATTATTATTATTCATCCAGTTTTTTTATAATTTTGCCAATTTGAGTAGTTCTTATCCGAAAAAAAAAAATCGATCAGCATTTAAAATTTATAGGCCTACTATGGAAAGTTTTTAGGGTTTAGACTCATAGCTTCTCTAAAATACATATCCAAAAATGAAATATCACGATATAAATTTTGTTTTTATTTTACACATTATCAGGCATGAAGGTAAAATAATTCACATTGGAAATTCTCATTTATAATAATTATATAATATTATATATATAATATATATATATATATATATATATATATATATATATTATATAATTAATATATAAGTATATATATAATATAATATAGTAATATATACAATAATAATATATAATATATATATATAATTAAATATAATATATATAATATAATATATATATATATATATATAGATTATATATATATATATATATATACACATATATTATATATACTATATATATATACTATATATAATATATATATATATATATATACATATATATATATATATTATATATATATATATATATTATATTTTTAGATTTAAGCAAACTAAGATAATATATATATAGTGAAGTGTTTAAGTTAGTTTCTCCAAACGAATATATTTCTAGAATAAACCATAAAAGCAAAAGTAACAAATATCACAAAGTCTATTAAATTTAAAAATGACTTATTTTCATTATTCAAATGTTAATAATTAAAAATTGTATATTAAAAATATTACATTTGTTATATTATATTATAAATATTATCAATATTTGATAAAAATATAATTTTATAAAAAACGAGTTTTAAGCAATAAAAATGAACTTTTAACAGATAAATCCATCTTGTGTTTATAATATATGCTTCAGAATGTGAAGGGCAAACGCCATTTTCTACGAGAGCTCGCAGTGTTTCATTTTATATTACAAAAAATCCATTTTTAGAAAAGTTAGACCAATAAAATATAAGTTTTTTTAAATGCTATATAAAATATAATTAAATAGAAATAAAATAAAGTATTAATTTGTCAAATGTAAATATAATAATATTTGTATAAAAAACTTGATTATTATTTATTATAAAATTTTTATTATAACTTTGTAGCGACTTTTTCGTGTATAAAAAATAATCTGGTGTTTCCTTTTTGTCTTATTAGCCTTTAAAAGAAATAATTCGTAGCGCTTTGCTACCACTAAGAGATAACTTGCTAATATAGAACAATAAGCTGAAATATCAGATCCGACCTACGAAGCCAGGAAGAAGAAACTCTACAAGAAGTTGGACTACGTCTCTCCCCCGGAGTTGGACTACAAGATCTCCGACTGGCCCTACTTCTCTTCCTCTCTCTGAGCCTACAAGAGGCTTAGAAACACTCCTCAGATGTTACCCAAGAACCCTTTGGATTGTCAGAGTTCTCTGTCGGTGAGCCTCCGTGGTGCTGATATTCTTTCGCCTGACCTCCGAAGATCTCCAGTAGTTCTGCCACCTAAAAATAGTTTAACTACTAAAGAGAGAATTTCGCAAATACAGCTGAGCTACCTGTTCATAGAGATAACAGACAGAGATATTTTATAATACTCTTTGTCCCTTAAAATTGTCCAGAGTTGGCCAGAAGAACCACCCAGCCTCCTGTTTAGCAACGAGCGTCGTGCAAGATCAGGATTACCCTCTCCGACAACTTCGATCCGCCTTGCCTTAGCCGAGCTAAATCCGAACCATCGACGGCTGTCGAAGTGGAACAGACTGAACATCGCGACATACATTGCTGATCATCTCCGTCGCTATATATTGTCTACCAAGATTAAATAGGATTTTCATACCAATAATGGATACATATCACAGTGGTGACCTACGACCGAAACTATATAACCAGAACGACGACTATTATATATAATATATATATTATATATACTATATATATATATAGTATATATATATATATTATATATAAATATATATAATATATATATATATATATATATATATATATATATAATATATATAGTATATATATATTATATATATATAAATAAAGAACTATTGGGCGAGTAAATAAAAAATTGCATCTCTCGAGGTCGACAAAACGCATGTTGCGACTGGACCTACATACTCGACGCTCACCACGACCATCCTCTAACCCCCAAAAAAGTTAGATTCAAGAACAGCTTTTAAACGACCAAGCCCCCTCAAGGCATATCAACAGTTGCACAATGCCTTCCCTCGTCTGTAAATAAAAGATTTAATACTGCAATAAGACCGCAGCTTAAATTGTTTAGTAAAGAAAGAACTAGTGCAAGTAAAGAAAATTCCGTCAATCTGTCGAACCAACGCATGTTGCGGCGAGACCGAGTCGGTTCTCAGTCCCGCAAAATGCGTTGATTCACCCCAGAGAGCAATCAACTCTTCCGAATTCTAGCTCATCCCAAGATATCTTCCCCTATGACAGTAAATAATAGACTCTTATCGAAATCTCATCCTCCTCCAAGTCGTTTCCCCTTCGCACCGTAAAATCAACTCTCCGAAGATCTTCAGATATCCACCAAACGTCTTCCCGCGTTTCAACAGTAAAGTAACACAGGCCTTGCATTTGAAAAAAAAATCTGTCCTGGGTTTTTCTGAAGTATTCCTAACGAAATTTCCTCTCCTAAATTAAATATGACAATTCATTTTGCTCATCAGGTCTGGTTTTTGAATACTTCTTTAGAAATTGGGTAATTTTAAAAAAAATTCGTTATTTATATCAAAGTTATTTAATAAATTACAATTACTTGTAAACTAGGAAAAAATAATCAATTCGACTTTCCTTTAATTAATTTTAAACTTACAGACTACTTATGAGCCTACCCAAGACGTGCAAGAAACTATTTTCCAAGAAACGAAGTCCTTGATGATT
>JABUQX010024068.1:0-12500 GCA_015478945.1 Trachelipus rathkii
CGTACGTAGTGGAGTCGATAAAGTATAGAAAGCAAGAATATTAACAAGATTAGCATATATCCCGCTAGTGAGATATGAGACTATGAACGCCATAATAAAACGTGCGGCGGATATGTTTGAGCGAGAGCATTAGTAATGGAGAAGAGATTGTGGAGACTATAGAAAAAATCTACTCTTAACTGCACCAAAATGTATTGCGTGTAAAAATAAACGCAGCTATGAGATATAAGAAACGTAAGAGAGTAGTGTATACGGAATGGAGCCAATAAAGGACCTTAGTAAGCGGAGCTTTGCGCACGAGACAGAATTAAATTCTAGTGCACAGTTAGGACATAACTTCAAAGGAATTACAGAGATCTGCCTCAAGTGTAAATTATACACTTCATACTTAGTATTAACAATATTTTATTCGGATATATCTACAAGACGAGATAATGCAATAATGATAACATTTATTAGACAGAGAACATAACGCGTCACATATTCTCACGCTTTACAGTATTAAGCAGAGTGCAGAGATCGCGCCATTAATCATCACAGATCACTTACCCTAGCATTGCACCTAACAGAAGACAGATAACCGAGCAACCTGTACGACACGCTTACATGAAAAAGCCAAAATAGATCGGACAACGGTAGTGGAGAGAGCTCGGCACGAGAACACCGAGCCACGACATGTTTTATATATAAAACACACTTATGCTTTGTGTGGTTCATATTCCTCACTAGACAACGTCTCGAACAGAGAGCCATCGCGTTATAATTGTGATCTCCACATATGAGAGATTGAAGCAAAAGTCATATTTGTCACACTACACGTTGTTTACCAGGGTGTTGGAGAGATGCGATAGAATCTAACAGGCGATACGAGTTGATGTCTGAGTGAGAGACACGCACATTCCCCTGTATCGACCATCCTCTGTATATACCCATAGCTCTTAAATCGAAAGTTGCTCTCTATAACATGAGATACCACAAACTATACTCATGGTGAATCAACGAGAAACGGAGTTGAGTCCAAATCGCTCCAGACAAGAAGTCGCTATACCCACCAGAGAGACCTCTTCTCATAGGACTCACAGATGAGAGGTGAGACATCAGCATGTTACATGAGATAATTCATCTCTTCTCTATATAATCAAATGTTTCTAAGCCTGAACGCGATTTAAATGTAAGCGAGATGCAGAGTATCGGTCTGACGCACCACAAGTTTAAGATCGAAATTCTCTTGCGAATACAGAGCAGCTCCTATATAGACAGCACTCTTAAGAGTAATGTTCAGATTAGTAGAGAATGAATTCGTCACTTTATAACATACACCACACACCTCTGAGAATATCATTATAGATACAAATGCGCGTTACATAATAGAATTGAATACGATGCATTACTTATACCGTAAATTCAATAATATCTATATATATACATAATAACGTGTTGCAACATAAACTATAGTAACTTTATAAGAAAATTATACAATAATGTATATTATATATCATAGGAAATTACTTAGCAATAAAATTACACTATTATAATTAATAAGTATATTGTTATGAATAAGGTCGAATAATTTAGCCTACAATTGTATATTATACTTGACCTATAAATATTAAAACACATAACTATTACCACCCGTACATAACTATATTAATATCACCCATTTACTCTAACCAGCATGACACGGTAATAAACTCCAATCAACTATTATATTAGTATACGCATAGGGAATAATGTGAGAGATTAGGATATATTATGTGCCATATGTTGATAAGATAGACATCTACGGCCAATTGAATGCGGTATTAGTATAGTATTATATAATATTATATGGGAGGGATATATTAATACGCTATATGTGATGAGTAGTAATAATATTTACCATTTATTAAGTATAAATTTATGATATTTATATATCACCTATCTAATTTATATACACTTATTATTAGCATATTTTTCTCTCTGTATAATAAGTTCTTAATTTTAGCGTCAGTGAGTAATATAATATTTCATTTTTTAAAGTATTTCTCATTAATTTGGAACATCTATAATATAATAAATGAAATATTATATCAACTAAAATTAGTATATTTATATTGTATAAATTAATAAGTAAATATAGTCGAAAAATATAATAATAATCTATAAAGCAATAAATTAACATGTTGCCTTTCCATCTCTAAGATATATAGCCCGATATAATATGAGATAGCCGGATAATTCGGCTGCTCGTAATAATTAAATTTATTACATGCAAGAGTATTAAGGTAATTTGCAAATTAATTTAAAAATAATGTTATAAGCCCCTAAATAATTTCTAGTATTTTCAATTTAATTAAATTAAATTATATATATTAGCTATACTCTGTATTGATCAATATAAATATATAATTATTTTATATAATATTATATAATAGATGATATTGCATATAATCTTATAAATGGCCATTAAATATTACAATAATGGTATATTTAGTATAAATATAAAATTATGTCAAAATTAATTAAATAGGGCGTAATGATAATAGTTAAAAAGCATAGTTAAAATAATTTAATTAATTATTATAAATATATATGTCAAAATCGTGAAAATATTAAAATATAATAAGAATAATTATTTTATTTAAACTTCAAAATTTAATTAATCAGTAATGAGCAATAACAATGTAGTGACCAAATGCAATAAATTAATTCGAAAAATAATTTATTATTAACGGTATAAAATAACGATGACTATCAAATGAGCTAGAGTAGAGGTGAGCTTATCTAGTTGAGTTACATAACACACTCACTCATATCCTCACTATCATACATCAGTATATAATTACGAGTTTACATCTATAACAGGCTACAGTTCAAGTAGGAGGTTGGAATACGTCATAAATCTTTCAAACTTTTTTTAAATATTTGTAACTCAATAGTCACATGTTGAAAGTAATATATCAATATAATCATAATAAATTGACAAAATTAATTAAAATAATTTTGAATGACTTTAGTAAATTATGAATAAATAGATTAATGCCTCAATTATATAATATGTATCATTAAAGGCAATAAATCGAGTTAATTTAATGAGTAATATATAATTTACTTAAAATAATATAATAATATAATTAAAATTACATATTATTGAAATATGATCTAGATAATTAATTATATGAACATAATGTGTTAAATTAGATTATACGTCGCTGTATTTATAATAATTCCATCCACTACGGAGTACTGTAAACCTGCACACTATATTTCACTCACTTCTGATTACTGTGGGTGAAAGGTCGGGAATATGGTAGAGTGATTATTCACAGATTCATATAATTTTGAGACTCACCATACTTGATTAGATTAAAAATAATATATGTATAAAATTGAATTTGTAATAAATGATACAATTTTCTATATCTATCACTATTCATACTTAGATAATGGAAAAATATGTATAAGTTAGACTATATAGTTAGGATGAAAGTAGTAAAAGGATTATTTATATCATTCTAATCCTTATTCGAATAACGCATTAAAGTGGGATAGTATAAATGATTCTAATATATATATATGATAATATATAGGTACTTAATTATAATTAAGATATATATATTATATTATATCTATAGTTTGTCTCCGCACAAATAAATAATTGCGTACCTTTTCATTCATTATATTGTATGCATTTTTTTTATATTATACGGGTGTAGAAACAATTAATATCAAAATAAGGCTAATAAATATTCGAAAAAGAACATATCCATTGATAATATTTATCTAAGTATTAATAAGTCAAAAGCATTTAGAGTCACTAAAAAACAACTTAAAAACCTTCCTCACCTTTAGAAAGTAGTATTATTTTAAAGAATCATCATTTGGAGCAACGGATGTTGAAATAAAAGCAGGGAAAAGGATAAACGAAATGACCTTCTGAGAGGAGATTTCTCGCTTTACTCATGGGTTCAAATCTTTCACCAATAGATCAAATTTCTCCTCTCTCTCTCTCTCTCTCTCTCTCTCTCTCTCTCTCTCTCTATCTTCTCTCTCTCTCTATCTAGTTTATTTTCACACTCCTCTCTCTTCTCTATATTCTCTTTCTCTTCTATCTTTCTATCTTTACTTACTTATCTCTTCTCTCATTTTCATCTTTCTCTTTCTCTATTATCTCTCATCATTGTGCTAGTAATTCTGTTAGTAAGTTTTCCTTTTTGGTTCAAAAAAGATTATATCTGTATACAAAATTTCATCCATTCACTGAATCACTATATCCTAGTATCTTTCTCATTACCTTATTCTTATATATATATCTTAATTATTATACTCTATTATATATATTTATTTCGTTTGCTCTCTATCTTTTGTCTCCTCTAGCATATCCATGGGACGGTCTGATCGCAGTGAACTGACCACTAACCAGACAGCGCAAAGAGTACATCACTGCCAATCTTCATAAGAGTTTTTGCTTGGGGCTGAGCTAAACCCACGCTAGGATTCCTTCTTTCATACATTTCCTTTAACTCCTGTTACCTTCTTCTTTCTGCGCCAGCAATGTCTTCTCTTCTCTCTGCTCTCTTTTCAGTCTCGTATACTCCTCATCTTTTTACTTTATCTCTCTCACTTTCTATTTTCATACCTCTTTTTCTATCTTTCTCTATCTTCTCCTAACTCTCTACTCATTGCACTGTCTAGTTTATTTACAACAACTTACTCGGTGTTGGTTAATATATTTCACATAACAATAACAAGTATTTGTTTTCCATTATTAGATTTATATTATATGTAATACGAGTTTATATGTATTGTCTTAATATATATATGTTTTTGAATTTAATTCTGTTACGTATAAGTTTTCTTTGGATTTTCATATATAAAAGCATTTCTACGTGAAGAAAAAGTTTATCCCATTTCAAATGAGTCAGCTATTAAGTTCTATTTCGAAATTCTAAGCACAAATAGTATTAATAGTAATTTCGATATTGGTTATTTTATAATTCATATACTTTTCTCTAAATATTTCATTTTTACTTTTTTGTATTTATTAATTTTTACCTTTTATTTACAGTTTTGTATAATTTTTTATTGTGCGGGGGATTTGGAAGGAGACTGTCAATTGCTTAAAGATCTCTTATTTCCTAGGGTGCATTTTTCTGACTTCTATTATTCTAAAACTAATTTAATTATCAGTTATTTTAAAAGTTATTTTTAAATTGTTAACTCCTGAAATGAGTAATTCACATAGTCGTTCTCAACTTCTCCCTTTATATGTTAAGATATTATTATATTATTAGAGATTTTATAATTTAATTATTAATTAATAATATTATATATTTTATATTATCATAATTATATTTATATCAAATTTTTTATTTTTATTTTTATTAAGAAATATAGACCTTTACTTTGTGGTGTTATTATTATTTTCATATATTTATTATATATATTATATTATATATTATTATAATATATTATTTAATTATATTAATTATAAATATATATTTATATAATACTTAATTTATATTAGCTTTAATTATAATAATAGTATATATATTTATAATTATCTTATAATATATATTTATAATTATATTAATTTGGTATAATATTTCACCATATTGGAATTAGATTTGATAATATTAATATTATAATTATTTTTATATAAACTATATTATAGTTAGCTTATTATTTTACATTTTTTCCTTCATTTAAATAAAATATCAAGTTGAAATACTATATTATATAATAATCACATATATATATAGTATATATAAATAAATAAGGATTAAAGCATACCCGTAACTAGAATTTTATATCTACACATTTTTTATATTTTATTTATAATCAGAACGTTTCGGATTAACGTCTATCCATCATTCAGATCTGTTGTTTAAAAAATTTAACTTTACATGAAACTCAACAAACATTCAATAAAACAAAATATACCATTTGTAATTTGCTTACTGTATAATTGTCATTTAAGACACTTACTGGATATGCCAACCTGATGTAACAGCCAAAATCATAATTAAAAAAACATATTTGAAATAACGCTAATACATATTGGATCTGTTTTTTATTTAGACTAATTCAAGTGTTATAAAACTAATATTAATGGGGAAAATTTAAATGAATTAGAACAGACATTTTAACCAATAATTAATTAATAAATATATAATAATTAATAAATTATATATAATAAATAATTTATAATAATATATATAATAATTAAATAACAATAACTAAATAGTAATTAAACAAACTTATATAAATAATAATAATAATTAATTATATAAATATCTAATCATTATATATAAATATAAATAATTATAATAAATAATAATAATTAAATTAATATATATAATAATATATTATAATATTGATAATAAAAATAATGGTAAACAGACTCTATGAATAATCTTGTAGTGGGTCATTGGTTTGGATTAAACTCAATCTATTAAACGATGAAGTAAATTTAAGTCAGTTTGGTCTAGCCAAATTGTAATGGAGAAGCCAGGAGACTAGCCAAGTATACCTCCGTCTGATTTCTCTTGATCGATAAGAATGTATTGAGAGCTTATAGGATAAAGTTATTGATAGAGATTAGGTGATGGTTCTTGTGACAATGTGCATGCTCATCTTCACTGGCGAATATTCGGGTTTATGGACTTTGGAATAAGGGTCTGACATGGTAAGCGTGAAAGAAGATGCCCTCTGTGCTTATGATATCCTAAATGTATAAATTAGTAAGGTTATGGACTTTCACATCTAATCAGTATCGCCGTGCACGAGTCTTGCATAAATATATTTATATAACAACACAGTGAAATTTATAAGCAAGGTAGGGAGCATCCTTCCTTGTGAGCCTCACTATATTTCGTATGAATGTAATCGAGCACTATTACTTAATGAGCTAAATTAACACAACAAACTCTGTAAGATCGGCTTATAGGAGGAAAATGTGTGTTAAAACTTTCTATAAGTATAAACCTGACAGGTCTAATAAGAAGTTCGGGATCAAGGTATGGTAGCTTTATAGATAGATATTTTTCATTTTTGGTACAAGTTATCGTACGATGGGATTTTATGGACGGACAATAAATAGTTCAGCAATTTCGTACCAGTATATTTCGAGAAATATTATGTTTCTGAGGATGAGAAACAGATTTATTATGTAATAGGAAAGTTCTTTAAAACGTCCTATATTTCTTATTATGAAGGGATAGCCAATTGGGAGCAAATTTTTGTTATTGCTCTATCTATTACTACTAATCAGTAGCATTCCTAGCCTCGTTTAAATATTCAAAAGGGATATAGAGACTGAAATTAAATAGTTCCAATATAGATTGATTGAGTAGTGGAGTTTCTCACGGTATAATATTGAGTATGAATTTGTTCTCCCTTTCTCTGAACACTACTATCAAAGACATAGGCTTCGTTTTGGATTCAGATTTACCTGACCTTCTATGTAATATCCGGTAAATTTTACGGATGTTTGTTTGATTCAATATATAGTTCTACAAAAATATAATGTTTGCGTGTTACTTATGTCTGATTCTCTATAACCACAATCACAATAACAATCATCCACATATTCTAGATTTTCCGAACATGTTATCTGAACTTGATGAATGAAGCGGCTATTCCAAAGGGGTCCAAAAATGGCATTCGCAAATTGCCTTACTTTGGCAATTTCTTTGAGCTGTTCTTTACCAAGAAAATGCTCGAACTTCGACTTCAAACCTCTTCTCTATTTGAGATTAATGTGGATGAATTGTTTTTGAGTTATTAGTTTTAGAGAAACGGAACACGCAAACTTAATTTATTTGGAACATTTTGAACAACAATACATCGCGAACATCTCCAGATTTACAAAGAGGATAGGAAACTGGAATGGAAAGTATTGCATTTCTAAATGTATAAATATTCAGAGATATGGAAAAACAATATTTCATACCTCAATATACCAGGAAAACCACTCAACATTCATATGGGAAACTAGTATATTATCAAGCATCTAATCCCTTTTTGAATATAAACGGGCAGGATCCTACTTAGTAGAATAGTATAGAGCCATACAAAAGATTTGCTCACCAATGCTATCTCTTTATCATAGAATAATGGACTTTTTAAGAACATGATGCGATACAATAAATCAGTTATTTCCTCAGACTATTTTATCGAAAGACTATAGGCTCTTACCTGAACTAATTTATTACCGTCCAAAAATCCCATCGATCAGTACGAAAAGAAAAAACTACTTCAAGTCTACCAGACACTTGGATCCCGCTCACTATAGACCTTGGTCAGTTTACTCTTAGAAGGAAGTATATAACGCACATTCTTTACCCCACATAGCGACTTCAAGAAACTTTGATTGGTGTTAATCATAGTTATCAATGAAAGGTAAAAGGTCTGTAAACTTGCAGTTCCAATAGGAGAATGCTCCCTACTCTTGACTATAAATCTGAGTTTGTTAATAATATTAATATTTGTGTGCATGATCTGCAATCGCTGCTACGTAGGTGAACACATACCACATATTAACAATTTAGATTATACTAAGCATCAAGAGAGGCTACTCTTTTCCGACAGAAGACCCTTATTAACCACATTTTCTCAATATTACGGCCACAATAAAGAAGCAATAGCCATAACAAAAAAAACCACCCAAATCTATTATATAATTATACTCCATACTCAAAATCATTATACGAGAGATAAAAACGGACGTGGCAGGATCTTGGGAGTCTCTTCATCAAAGACTAATCAAGGCCATCTCTTTTAACAATATAATAGTTCAATTAAAGTTATTTTTATTGCATGAACATAATGTTTTGGTACAGCTTCAAAACCATTTGTTTTATTATTATGATTGATTATTATTTTATTATTTATTTATCTATCATAATTATTATTTATTATTATATTATTATTCTATTATTATATATAGTATTAATATATATTTCTTGTTATAACAGTAACAAATTCTTTATAAATTTAAGCTATACTATTAATATAAAAGTGATAAAGTACAATAATTTTTCTCAATATATTTTATTATATATTATATTATTATTTGTATAAATACTCACAACAAAAATAGGTAAAATTTCTTCAACAATGCTTAAAAAAACTAAAGTATTGAAATGTTAAATTAATAACCGTACCAAGCAAGATAATTAGATACATCAGCATTGTTTTTTATGTTTCTAGAGCAGATTATTACGATATGAGAGCGTGCACAATCACTATTTGTAATATATATCAATGTTATTATTATTTATATTTGTATTTTAATTAAATTATAGAAAGTGAGATTATATAGTATTAGGAATAACGCACTACGATGATAGGAATAGAGCTTAAATCCGAACGTATATCTGATTAAGTAAAAATAAATATATAAAATGTGGAATAATTCTAGACTTGTCTGTATAAGCTTTTATCCTTAAGATAAGATTTCCTAGAATAAACCTGTTTCAAAGCATTATATACTAAAATAGACTATAAGAAATTATATTATTTATATAATAATTTATTTATTTAATATTATCATTTATTATATTAGTTATTTATAATATATTTAAATTAGATACCCATGTAAATAGGAAACCTATTATAACTATAGAAATGGTCAATATATAGAAATAAAAGTAGTTACAATACCTATGTTATATATATATAAACTTTACATATATATTATATTATATATTGATAAAACATTTCTACTTTCTGGCAAAAAAAAAATTTAAGAGATTTTCTTATTTTTAGATACTGTCAAAAGAAGGAATAAACGTAATATATTTAGATACATTACTATAATATATACATCATTAATTAAAATGAATAGTGAAAAGATTAGAGCAAATTTTTAGTTTAGATAATTTTTTAAAGTTAATTCACACATATAGTACTTGTAATAGAAAGTTAACAGTTACATTTTCACTAACTAATAATAAAAAATGTTCTTAACATAACTCATTATTAATAACCAATTTATTCTCTTTTGCAATATTGGAGAACGAATACTAATACGACTAAATTTATTAATTATCAAATGCTTAAGATTCACAATATGTGATTCAAAAAAAGAGAAGCATTTTAGCATTTTTTAATGAAAATCTATCTCTTTTTGAACTGCAGATGTTGCCAGTTTGGTTGCCAGTTTGGTTAGACATACTCTTCACTGAAGATATTAGACGCAAAGAAGCATAAATATTTTCTCGCAAAATCTGAAAGATACGATGTTTCTTAAGCTTCTTAAAGGGAGGTTGTACTTTGGGAAATATATATTATAATATATATAATATATATATTATATATAATATATAATAATATACTAATATTAAATTCATATACAATATATATATATATATATTAATTAAATATATGATATATATAATATTTATATATTAATATATATTAATATTAATATATTATTTATATACATATATACATATATATAATATGTATAATAGATATATATATATATATATTTAATATAATATAATATATTAAATATATATTATATATTATTATAATAATAATTAATATATTATATATATATATATAATATTATAAATATATATATATATATATATATATATATATAATTATATATTATAATATATATAATATATATATGTATATATATTATTAATATTAATATATATTAATATATAATAAATAATATATATATTAATATATATAATATATATATTATTCTCAGTATAATGTAAATAATAATATAATGAGAACGTTAGATGTACACAGCACAAAAAAAAATCTCATTTATATTTATGTGTTATAATATTAATATTAATATATATATATATTATATATAATATATATAATAATATATATATTAATAAATATATTTTATAATATTATATTATAATATTATTAGATATTAATATTATTATATTATATATTATTAATATTATATATATATTATATTTAATATATTAACTTTTTAGCTATATATTTTAAAATAACTTTTTTGTATAATATTAGATTCCCAATAATCTCTCATTACATTTTTTAATTATGAATCATTTATATATATATATATTTAACGGAGATATATTATATAATATATATATATTAGTCATTAAAATTGAAAGGTTTAATAAAGATAACTAATATAGATTTGATTTCCTAAACTAGTTGAAATATAAAACTTCGTTTGGATGGGAAATCAGGCCCCCCATTTTTGGACCCCTCCTAAAATCTTTAAATTTCAATATATTTTAATGATTTTTTTCACAAAAATGCGTCATTGTTTTTTTAGTAATAGAGGTATATTCGTAGATTTTTCAAACGACCTAAAATTTAAATTTTTAGGGAGAATTTTTTTTTATTTTCGAAAATTTCTCAAGGTACTTAAGCATAGCCTGACACCGCCCTACACTATTGGTCTGAATGAAACTTGGATTAAATGTTATTCTGTCTATATGTAAATAATTATCAAAGTTTCATCAAATTTTTTTTTTTTATTTATTTTATTTTTTTTTTTGGTAAAATGTTTGAAATTTTTTAAATGCGGCATAAACCCCCATAGATTTTTTTGAAAACTTCCGAAATTAAAACTGAGCTCTTTGAGGTATTTATAAAATATAGACATAACTTAATCAAAACTAACCATTAATTTGGTACAATTTACGGTACTTGGGCGTAGCGTAAAAAAATTGGATGTAGAGAGTACAGCATCCACTTAAATTTAAGAAATTTAGGGATGATACTTATAAACTAATATAGTAGGCATGCTTCAGTGCATTTATATTAAGAAAGTATGCTATAATATAAACTCGTAAACAAACAATCTGAAAGTAATAGAAAAGAAGATGCTTATACCGGCAGGATATCCGATTTCCGGCAGGAGAAAAAAAAATTATGCACGAATAACCCAGCTTGTAACCAAAGTTATGACAAGATTTATGAAACACTGAATATTTCTCTCTCTCTCTCTCTCTCTCTCTCTCTCTCTCTCTCTCTCTCTCTCTCTCTCTCTCTTCTTTCTTTCTTTCTTTCTTTCTTTCTTTCTTTCTTTCTTTCTTTCTTTCTTTCTTTCTTTCTTTCTTTCTTTCTTTCTTTCTTTCTTTCTTTCTTTCTTTCTTTCTTTCTTTCTTTCTTTCTTTCTTTCTCTCTCTCTCTCTCTCTCTCTCTCTCTCTCTCTCTCTCTCTCTTCGCTGATTTCTCTCTCTCTCTCTTCTCTCTCTCTTCTCTCTCTCTCTCTCCTTCTCTCATTCCTCTATTCTATACATTCTTTTAGAATTTCTTCATCCTCCCATTCTTCAAGCACTGACTTGGGGGGTGGGGGTAACCTTTCCCTTCCTACTCTCACAGGGAGAGCAATCTCTATTTAAATTCCGTAGAAGCGGCTTTACTTTTCGACACCAATATATTTCTCCTTTGTTTTTGCTCAAAAAGGAAAATTAATGTATTTCATTTTTGTTTGTACTTCAGATTTTCGAAATCATTTTATTACTTTCAAATTAAATACACAAAGCAAAGTACTAAAT
>JABUQX010024069.1:0-2500 GCA_015478945.1 Trachelipus rathkii
ATATATATATATATATATATATTTGTGTTGTGATCAGTATGAAATTTTTATCCCGACTCCTCCTTTTGTTTTAGTCCGCTTTTGTTCTTGTTTGTGTGTGTGTGTGTGTGTGTGTGTGTGTGTGTGTGTGTGTGAGAGAGAGAGAGAGAGAGAGAGAGAGAGAGAGAGAGAGAGAGAGAGAGAGAGGAGAGAGAGAGAGAGAGAGAGAGAGAGAGAGAGAGAGAGAGAGAGAGAGAGAGAGAGAGAGAGAGAGAGAGAGAGAGAGAGAGATGGCAGGTTTGCATGGGCGCGGGCTTTCTATTGACTTCACCAACATCCGTGGCTTAAAGTCTAACTTTGCCTCTGTGGAATATCACCTCTCTAACTCTAACCCTAACCTTTTGCTCTTGTCTGAGACTCAGATGGCTAAGAATTCATCCTCTAACTCTTTTAATGTATCCAACTATAACTTATTTCATAATTTCCGTCTGAAGGGTGGAGTGTGTGCCTATGTAAACATTAATACTCCTGTAACACGTCTCGTGAATCTCGAATCTCCTAACTTCGATGTTCTGTGGCTCAAAATCTTTCTTCCTTCTACTACAATAATCTTGTGCTTCTGCTACTGTTCTCCTAATAGAACAGATTTTCACTCCTTCTTTGAATATCTTACTACTTCTCACGAGACTGTTATATCTTCTCATCCAAATACTGAGGTCCTCTATTTAGGGGATTTCAATGTACATAACACTGAATGGTTGGGGTCCTCTCATACCGATTTAGGTGGGGAGGAGGCCGAATCATTCAGCATTCTCAACGATCTGGATCAACTAATTAAAGAACCCACACACATTCCGGATCGTCCTAACCAATTCTTGAACACACTTGACCTATGTTTCACCACTAGTCCTTCTATCTTAAAATACACCACCTTCGCTCCTATTGGTAAATCTGACCACAACCTTATATCTCTTAATTTTAATACTTTCTCTCCAACAGCTCCATCCTGCCCTTTGCGTTTTTTCTGGCACTTTGATCGGGCTGATTGGGGGGCCTTGCGTCGCTTCTACGCTAACTATAATTGGAATGACTGCTTTGGCTCTGATGACGCTTCGGCTTCTGCCACTAAGGTGGGAGCTGTAATCGTTGACGGGATGAGCAGGTTCATTCCTTCTTCGACTAAATCTTTCTCTCCTCATAATCCATGGTTCGATCTTGCTTGTTCTCTGGCCATTCAGGCTAGAGACAGCGCGTATCGGGAGTGGAAAAATTCTCGTTCTTCTATCACTCTCGCTAATTTTCATTCAGCTAGAAATCGTTGCAGGGATACTCTTCGACGAGCAAAGCGGGCTTTCATCAAACGAAAGTGCGCTAACCTCCTTGGTTCTCCTACTGATAAATCTTTCTGGCCTCTTGCCAAAAACATCTCTAACAACTTCTGTAAATCTGCCTTTCCTCCTCTTATTCGATCTGATGGCTCCGTCGCTAACTCTCCAACTGAAAAGGCCAATCTCTTCGGCCTCCTATTTTCCTCTAACTCAACCCTGGACGATTCTGGCATTCCTCCTCCTCCTTCTTCTCCTCTCAGGTGTCCTATGTCTTTGCCTGTGATTACATTTGATCGGGTGCATGGGCTCCTGAGATCTATGAACGTTAGGAAGGCGGGTGGCCCGGATGGCATTCCTGAGGGAATGTGCTTCCGTGCTATCCCTGCCCCTCGTTCAACTATATTCTCTATGTCTCAATACTAGCACTTTCCTTCAGTGTTGGAAGCACGCACATGTCCAACCTATTCCGAAAAAAGGAAGCCGCTCTGATCCTTCTAACTATCGCCCTATAGCTCTCACTTGTATTCTATCTAAGATCTTTGAAGCCCTTCTCAACTCTCACTTCTTAGACCATCTGGAATCTCATTCTCTTCTTTCCGATCGCCAGTATGGCTTTCGGCGTTCAAGGTCTACTGGCGATATACTTTCCTATTTAACCGATTTATGGTTTTCCGCTCTTAGGAACTACGGGGAGACTTGCGTGGTGGCGCTTGACATATCCAAAGCATTTGACCGGGTTTGGCACGCGTCACTGCTCTCCAAGCTCCCCTCCTTTGGGTTTCCTCCTTCTCTTTGCTTACTTATGTCTAGCTTTCTTTCAAGTCGCTCAATATCGGCTGTGGTTGATGGAGCGACTTCTTCTTCTTTTTCTGTCAATAGTGGTGTTCCTCAGGGTTCTGTCTTATCTCCTACTTTATTCCTACTTTTCATTAATGATCTTCTCACCTGCACATCTAACTCTATCCACTCATATGCCGATGACTCGACCCTTCATTCTTCAACTCATTTCAATTCTGCTCCCTCTTTTACTTCTAGAATTGCCTCTCGTCTCAATCTTTCCGATTCTATTCTCGCTGATCTGGATAGAATTTCCGGTGGGGTCGTCTCAACCTTGTGAAATTTAATTCTTTAAAAACTCAACTTCTACAAATCTCCCTCTCTAAAACACCTTCTAACTTTCCTATCTCTTTCGA
>JABUQX010024069.1:10000-52223 GCA_015478945.1 Trachelipus rathkii
GTGATGATAATGTTGATGATATTAACTAAAAATATATATATATATATATATATATAATATATAATCTATATATATGTTTATATATATATATATATATATATATATATATATATAAAATCTTCTATATATATATATATATATATATATATATGTGTGTGTGTGTGTGTGTGTGTGTGTGTGTGTGTTTGTGTGTGTGTGTGTTTGTGTGTGTGTGAAAGTGCATAAAACGGTAAAAAAAAATTAGGACACTTTTCAGAAAACTTTATTTAAATAAAAAGTTAGATAAATATGTATTAAATATAAAAATCGTGTTATCAAATAATAAAAGTTTGATAAAAAATAATAAATAATGAAATAAAGTGTGTTTTATCGTACGTCTGGCAGGCTAGTACTTACGACCGTGAATGAGGTTGCGCAATTTTTTTTCGTCTACTTTAGTATTTTTATTACATTACAATTTGAGGTCGTATTTTGATTTTTTTTTTTTTTTAAATAAATGTTATTAGACAATATTTATGAAATATGTGGTAATGATATAGAGTTATTATTTTTTTACATTTCAATTTAATATTAAATGAAAAAAAGTGTAGCAAATGTAAAAAAAACTGTGAAATATATAAAGAAACTTTTTTTTTTAATGTAAAAAATGTTGGAAAAAATATTGTTCATCTCCTAAAGGTTCATTTTTAGATCGTTCTTATCTACATTATTCGAACTTATTAAAATTAATTTCCTTTTTTGTTAATGATGTAAGTGCCAAACAATGTGGTTCCATGGTAGGATTTTCCAAACATACTGTTGTAGATTGGTATAATTTTTGTAGAGAAGTTTGTGTGATAGAAATATTAAATTCGAGAAAAAAATGACCTGACCTGACCTGACCTAACCTAACCTAACCTAACCTCATTTCACCCCTAGACCATAGGAGGAAAAAAAATGATTTCGTCCCTAGAACATCTATTTATGTATCATAGAGGCTACCTGAGTTCCGTGTGGCCGATAAGTAACTAATTTTTGTTATATATATATATATATATATATATATATATATATATATATATATATATATATATATATATATATATATATATATATATATATATATATATATATAATATATATATATATATATATATATATATATATATATATATATATATATATATATATATATATATATATATATATATATATATATATATATATATTCAGGGCTGCAGAGCCGGCACATTTTTTTCGGCTCCGGCTCCGGCTCCGGCTCCGGCTCCAGCATTTTAAAATTACCCGGCTCCGGCTCCGGCATTATGAAATTGTTCGGCTCCGGCTCTGGCATTTTAAAATTATTCGACTCCGGCTCCGGCTCCGGCCCCTAGTTATAAATTCCTTCTCCATTTACAGTTATGAAATCATTAATTCTGTTACAAAATTTTGATGGTATGATGAAATTAAATGTTTGTTAATGACATCTTTATTAACTTAGAATTAAAAACTTAGAAAATATTTTATAGAAAATAAGAATTTTAAGAAATACAGAAAAAGAATAATTCACTTTCTTCCTAAATTTTAATATAATTCCTCTTTGAACGATGAACTGCCTGTACATTTACGTAATATAATTTTATTATTTTTTTTTAAAAAGCATAAAAATTATATTTTAGTTTCATCCTAAAGTTTAAAATAATTCCTCATTGAACTATGAGCTGCCTGAACATATGTAACATAATTTTATTCAAAACAGATTATATATATATATATATATATATATATATATATATATATATATATATATATATATATATATATATATATATATATATATATATATATATATATATATATATATATATATATATATATATATATATATATATATATATATATATATATATATATATATATATATATATATATATATATATATATATATATATATATATATATATATATATATATAATATATATATATATATATATATATATATATATATATATATATATATATATATATATATATATATATATATATATATATATATATATATATACATATATATAAATATATATATATATATATATTATATATATATATATATATATATATATATATATAATATATATATATATATATATATATATATATATATATATATATATATATATATATATATATATATATATATATATATATATATATATATATATATATATAATTCACTTTCTTCCTAAATTTTAAAATAATTTCTCTTTGAACAGCCCGACCATATGTAATATAAATTTATTCAAAACAATTGTTCTTAAAAATAAAACTTCATCAATAAAATCCTCCTTTAACGATGTCCTTAGATCCGATTTTATTATTTTTAAAGCAGAAAATAAGCTCTCAACATTCACTTGAATAGGAGGCAAAGCTGTAATTGTGCAAGCGGCATCTTGCAAAATTTTAGGATAGCAATTGATTGCCTCTTTAACTGATAACTTTGATTTCCGGTCGATTTTCATTATTCCATCTAATGACTTATGGAATTCTACCTTTTATTTTTCTAGAGGATTTTTAGGTTGAATGTCTTTTACTGGTAGATTGTCTTTTTAGTTTTTTCAATCGCTTTTCTGCATGCTCCAATTTTTCCCATTATCTGTCAAATTTGACTTCTTCATCTTCATCTGACAAGATACTACAAGGGAGGATTCCTGAAACTGCTGAACTATCTGACTCCGGCCCAGATTTCTGTTCGATAGTGTTATTCATTTTAAGTCCTAGTTCACAAAGAGCACTCCTAGCTTTTAATATCAGATCTTCAGTTCTGAGAAAGATTCTGAACAAAGATGGCCAGTAGTAGGAGAGGAGTGTGATTCAATCCTGCGTATATATATATATATATATATATATATATATATATATATATATATATATATATATATATATATATATATATATATATATATATATATATATATATATTATTTTTTTGCTTATGGAATGTATGACATTCCAGTGCCTAATGGTTCGCCTTTCTTTTATGCGTTCATATCCACAGAATTATTATTCATGAAAGTACCAGAGGACATATATATATATATATATAGATATATATATATATATATATATATATATATATATATATATATATATATATATATATATATATATATATATATATATATATATATATATATATATATATATATATATAATAACGTCAAATTTGGACGTACGGCACAGTAGTTATCGTTTTCACTCCTGCTGCCACTTAAACATTCAGGAAGGTACATGGATATTACCACCCCCACCCCCAATATTCCTTTAACCTCCCCCCACCCCCTGTCCTTGGTTTCCCCTCCACCCCATCTCTGGCTGCTCTTGGCAGCCCTTTGTTGCCAGGTCAGTGTCTCAGGAATTCCCAAACTATCCCTGTCGACGGCTTGTGTCATGTTTCAAAATGGAAGCCGCATCAGGTTCAGACTCGGACTCGAACAATCACCACTTTGGGATGTACAGGGTATTTAACCCACATGACCGTGTCATAGCCCAAAATAAAGTTTAATTTAATATATATAATCATTCCAAAAGAATTAAATCCGTTTATATTTAAATATATATATATATATATATATATATATATATATATATATATATATATATATATATATATATATATATATATATATATATATATATATATATATATATATATATAAATATATATAACTAACTATATATATATATATATATATATATATAATCTATATATATATATATATATATATATATATATATATATATATATATATATATATATATATATGTATATAATATATATATATATATATATATATATAACTATATATATATATATATATATATATATATATATATATATATATATATATATATATATACACGCTAAAGAAAAATGTGATCTAAAGAGGCTCAAAGGATTAACCTTTTTCCCAACACAAATGCGACCATAAAGTTTCTTTTACTCTTTCAACGAGTCGTGATGAATAATTCCACTGACTTTCTCTCAATTTTATAATATATATATATATATATATATATATATATATATATATATATATATATATATATATATATATATATATATATATATATATATATATATATATATATATATATATATATATATATATTATATATATATATATATATATATATATATATATATATATATATATAAATATATTATGTAAGCTACAAAGCTGAACTTGGTGTTGGCTAATATGTTTTGATGTCCGCCTAGTCGATATTCCCACTATTGTCAAGCATGCCGTTTCAACCGGTACGGTATTAGAACGTAGCAACATGCGTTTTATGTGGTGGACTTACCCATCGTCAAAAACCTATCATGACGGGTGTCAAACAGGGGTAGAACGTCTCAAAAATGAGATTCCCGTGGTTACTTTCCAGAACGCCAGAGTCCCCATGGCCCCAGAGGGGGGTCATTTATATGGTTTCATTTCGACCTTGAATTAACCCAAATACCATACCTTGGCAAAGGAGATGTTAGAGATATCGTATCCTCTTCAAACTTGGCATGTCTTCTTTATATGGGTCAACATCGATGTAGCCAATGTTTCAAGCCGCTACGATTTTTATTGCAATATATCCATGGTAGGGATAATGTTATAGCAGATTACCTAAGTAGATCTGTGGGAGATGGCAGCTTGATGAGATTATTGACCTTCAAGAAAAGAACAAATGCGATCTCCAGTCTTTACCCAAAAAAAGAGAATAAAATGGCTGAAATTTAACCTCTGGGTGAAATTACTTAAAGAAGGGAGGTAAGATGTAACGTGAATTATCCTCTGTTGATACGTTAAGTAATGTTATGTTGAGTTACGTTAGTTTTCAGAGAGTTAAACTTATAAAAAATATCTGGGATCGAGTGCACGTAGCGCTATGAGGACTATTGGGATGGTGAAGGTAGAGATCGAGAAGGGATATCGGTATGGCATTTTAGGCTGTGAATTTATTGGGGAGTGAGCTAGCTGGTGTAACGTGCGAATTAGCGTCTCTGATGGTGGATAACCATGTAATATCGCTTGAGGGATGTGTACGATTCTTGTTAACTCTTATGGACTCCATTGCATTGAAAGCAACGTGGCTGATCATGCCGATCTCACAATTAACTACTTGAGAGTTTGAGTACGATTTTTCTCTCATAGTCAGTTCAGCAACTCTCTTACTCAGTACTTATCCTCACTTTTATACATCACAGCACTCTACGAGCAACACACACACGCAACATGATATTACTATATTACTGTATATGACTTCCTTAATATAGTAGTTATCGCTATTTAATTATCACAAGCGAAACTAAACTGGTTCATTATATAATACAGAAATTACTCTATGTAAGTAAGGAGGAAAGTTATTCTTAAGATCATATACGTCATATTTTCTGCACATACATACACGTCATCATAACTTTATTTTTGTTTCTCTTTGTTATTATATGTCTATATAAACTATATCCCATGTTTAGACACGCTAATGATTCATCTGGCACATCTTATAAGTCATATCTCGCGTACTAAGAGTCAGAAAAGCTCGCTTTATCCTTCCAAGTGCTGATCATCACTACAATCGTGTAGATTTAGTGTGTATCACACTGTCACGTATGTAAGACACTACTGAATATGGAGAGGTTTTACAGTATTCTATATTTATCATTGAATGATTTATTTGTATTTCATCTCTCCCAGTTACCGTGTGGATACCGAAAACGAGTATTTTAAAAAAATAATTTTCCCATACTATTTATAGTGAGTGAGTACTCCAGCCGACTCCGAATACTCTATAGAGAGTGATCGCTGTACTCTTTGTAGCCATATTCATTGCGGTTTTCCACTATATTTGGTATTTATACTTTAGATTATAAATATTAAAATAAAAGTGTACTAAATAGAACCTCACAATTAATTCTATATTTATTTTTTATTTGTATTACAAATAATTAAAATATGGAATTACATTATGGTTAAACATTGCAAATGATGATGCAAGATTACGGGGTCTCTTATTTTAAATATATTTATCTATGAGGAATAAATTTTTGGAGATATAAGAAAAATAAAAAAATAAAAAATAAAAAAAATATAAAAAATATAAAAAAAAAAAAAAAAAAAATAAAAATAAAAACACACTTCTCACCTTAGTAATTGTTTCCGCTGATTAACACCTATAAAATTATTAAATATATTTATTGTTTTAACTATTAGTTATGAGTGACTGCTCGAGTTCTTCATACGAGTTTACATTGAATGTCAGCTTATGACACTCTTGAACCTATATAATATGTATATGATTAGATAATATATATTTAATATATATTTATATATATATACGTATATTATAGTATGATATATATATATATTTAGTAGTATATATATTTTTATATAATTAATATATAATAGTTAAATATAATAGTATATATTATATTATACCATTTAATATATATTATAAGTAATATATATATATATATTTTATAATCATAGAAAGTATGGATTACATTAATTTAAGAAATATTTTTGTATAATATAACTGAAATAAATAGCCTTGTATAATATTGAGTAAGTGAAAAAAAAAAAAGGGAGTAAACTTACTAGCTCATCTGTGAGGAATAAGTCATTAATAAAAAGAGATGATGAAAAAAAAAAAACAAACTAAAAAAGAAAGCAAATAATTATTCAGTATCGGGAATTATTTAACTTCAGTACGGTAACTCGCCTATTTAAGTTATTATTTTCATTCTTTTTTAATCATCTATTAACGTTGTCGTTTTTCCTGTCTTTCTTTGAATTATACAAACAAGGCATAGTTTAAGTAAACCTAAGTTAAACATGAGTTTTATATGTTTTTTATATATTGTTATATATAAATAATAAATAATGTAACGGTTTCTTTTATGTATTAATTGAATTTTATATATTTATGTATTTATTAATTATTATTATTTAATTATTATTATTTATTAATTTATTTTTTATTTATTATTAATTATTAATTATTATTGAATTTATTGTTTATAATTGCTATGTCTTAATTATAATTGTTATTATTGAAGTGTAAATGATTATCAAATGAATATATTATTATTATTATATTACGTGATTATTTATGTTATAATTATATTTAATTAATGTAAGTTATTTTGATATTATTATATATTATTATTATGCTTATATAATATTATTTAATTATTATTTTATCTAATGTTTTACTAGTGTTTAAATGAGTGCGTAGGCTGTTATATCTTAGGCAATATAGATAGAGACATTGATTGTAATTAAATGTTAGCTTAAATTTATAATTATTTTATTCAATTATTATTATTATGTTTTCACGATTTTTTATATATTTTTATGGACCGTTTTTATCTAATATTATGTGCATTTTTATTAATAGTCACATATATTAAGCAAAGCATAACGTATGAATTACGTATTATATACTGTTAATACAAGGTGTATGGTATTAGTAATTAATCTAAACTGTCACAATTTTATCTCTCATTCAATAACTTCTCTGTATGTCTTTTAATAGTTTACTTGTATCCTCGACGCAATATAACTTATATATATCCATATAAACATCCACTTGAGAGGAATATCTCAGAGATTGTCAATGTCCGATTTCAATTCAATAATATCTAATACGAGTACGAAAGTGAAGTAAATAATGGTCAGAATACCGATTCATTAGTATATTTATCTACGATTAGCGAATACGGAGAATGTCCGTAAGAATTTCATAATATTATTGAGTTGCGTAGATATATGATGTGACTGTTTGTGATCAAGTTTATTATAAACACGTAACTGAGGTATTCGATAATTATAACATGTTCAATGACTAACATGGTCGCAATATTCTAAGCAGTATAATTATATATGTACTGTGATATATCATTATTAGACTCAAATGAATACTTTAGTTACTAACGTTAGTTGTTTACAATTTCTAGAGAGGTATAAATTACATAGTATCACCACTTATGGTCATATTAATGATATGGATTGTAGAAAAATGTAAAGTCCTAAAATTTAAATGACTTTATTTATTTATTCTTTTAATATATTCTAAAATTTATATAGGTTATATGCGATTGAGAGGTTTCCAGTCTGCTTTTAGATAGGATCGTTCTTTTACTTAGTTAATTATTAATATATATATAATGCAAATACTAAAAGAAAAAGTATAAGTAAAATATTATATTATTATGTTAAAGTATATAATTTACTTTATTTGTATCTTTCAATAATATCGCTAGCAAATAGAAAAGTTTAGTAATATTCGTAACATCATTTGTAGTTACGTTATAAAATTATTATTTCGTTAATCTCAGGAGAATTTTAAAGAATTGGGCAGATTTACATTATTACTTAGATAGAACTTATATTAATTTATTGGGAGTATTGGTATTAATAATAAGCTAATTATACTCATTACGTGAGGTAATGATCGGAGGATTTTCAGAGAAAACATTTTCAGTTTTTGTGTAATGTATAGAAAATTGTTGGATTAGTGCTTATCTGTGTTATTCCTCTCTTACTCATATTTCGTGAGATGTTGATTAATTAACTGTAATTAATTAAAAATTTTAAATAAACACCAATGGTATCTCCGGTGCATGAAATATAAAATACAAAACAATGGAACATAAAACACTTTATTAATAAGCACATATTATATATATTCGACAGTCAACTAAAGAAAATAAAGATTTACTAAATATTGACTAATGGTCTCAAGTACTATATATATATTTACAATATCTCCCTTATATACTATATATGATATACTAATAGGGTGACTAATTCGATGTAGCGTATGTATGCACGTATGTGTGCAATAGGGTTAAGAGATTAAGTTATATAGAAAAAGAGTGTGCGCTAAATTTATAAAAAAGTTGTAGATATTTGTGTAGATTATGTTTAGAGGAGTACAATGATGTATGGTAGTAGGTACTACTAACCTCTATTATCGAGAGAATTTAAAGTATATTCCTATAATAAAATATGAAAAATAAATAAAAAAAAAAAAAAAAAAATAAAAATGGAAGAATGTTGCCTTAACGAGAGTGTTTTTACTAATAAACTCATGCAAATATCTCACAATCTACTATTATAACTATAAATTATCAGTATTCCCTTATTTATAAGGAGATTTATATATATGTGATAAGTACAAAAATACAACATACAGATTAGACTGTGATCAAGAATTAGTGACTGATGCTCAGTATTTTAGGAATTTTACGATTTATCTCCACGTCATAACGTATAGTAAGATTATAGCCTCTATTAATTTAATAAATATTAATATATATATTATAGTATATATATATTATATATATTAACTATATATAGTATATACTATATATATATTATTTATATTATTATTTAATATATATATATATTATTATACTATAACTAAAATATATATATAATTATATTATATATAATATATATATTATATATATAATATATATTTAATAATTAATATATATATAATATAAATATATATTATCTATAATTACTATATATTAATATATATATATAATTATATATTAATATTATATAATAATATATAATATTATAATTATTATATATTAATATTATTTATTAATATATTATTATATATTATTAATATATTATTATATTTAATGAGCTAATAAATACTAAGTAACGTGTGAATCTAAGTATATAATTATCTCGAAATAGTATGTAACTAATATATACAAGAAAATTCGACAATTAACGTATTTTGAGTAATTAGAAGTATATAAAGCTTAATTATCACAGAATTTGATATAAAAAAAAAGTCACTCGAAAAGTACGACACTTAACAGTACAACAAATATACAAATTATAAAGATATACACCAAAAGTTTATCTATATGAAGTTTAATGAATATTATAATATTAATAACTAACGAATAACTCGTTATATAGTTGACGAAAATGAATTAAGTACATTTCAAAGAACATGGTGGCTCTCTCGCCTCTCTAGGTGTATACTGAAGTGAGGGGGGATTATTAGTTCCCTCTCTGTTCACCCTATTATAGCTTCGTAGCGCCTAATGGAAAATTATATATATGTTTCCTTGAGTCCTTACATACCTCAACTTACTCGCATTCAGTTTAATTGATCTTAAATATATAAATGTATTAAATAAAAATGTAATAAAAGTAGGATTGGTAATATATTATATTATGTATTATTATTTATTATTATTATTTATTATTATTATTATTATTATTTTATTATATTATTATATATTATTATTATTATTATTCTTTAATTATATATATATTTCTTATTATTATTTAATATTAACATTCTCATATTATTAATGTTTTAATTATTAAATTTTTTTCTTTAATTATAATATTTATTATATATTATATTTATTTTATTATTATATATTAATTATATACGATATATACTATATTATTATTATTATATTATTAATTTAATTATATTATTATTATATTATTATATATATCATTATATATTAATTATTATTTATTAATATATATTTAATTTATTATTATTTATTATTTTATATTTATATTATTATTTTTAATTTATATTATTATTATTATTATTTAAATTATATCATATTATATTTTATTATATTAAATTATTATATTATTTATATTATATTATTATTATTATACTTAATTTAATATTATAATTCAAATTTATTATTATAGATAATAATTATATTATTATTATTGATTAATAATTATTATTATCATTATATTATTTTATTATCTATATATATGAGTAACTTAATATATAATGCATACGTCTGTAAAAAATTTTCTCTTATCAAATAGATTAGTAGAATGCATAAACTAATGTATTAAGTATAAAATAAACCTTTTCCTTTTATACAACAATGAAGTCTATCTCAATATCCTAATTAGCTCACCCTCTAAACAAAACAATACTTATATTATATATATTAAATCTAGTTCATAGTAAACTTATGAGTGGACAGAGTGGTCAAAATATTTTAGAAAAAAGTAGTTCAGGATTTGGCCAATTTTATTCTCTTTATTATGTGTATGATTTTATTATTTATCACATAAAAAGTTTAATATATTAAAATTTTTATAAAAATATATTTAAGTATTCATATTAACTTAATACTTCTGAGTATTTGTGTGATGAATAATCAAAAAATAAATAGTATTATTTATATTTAAAGCTTTATTTAGATAGGCAAGATTTACAATATAACTCAACTATACTAATTAGAAAAAAAAACTAAACTTTTAACGCTATGAACTTGAAAAGAATGGTACTTTTAACTTATTATCAAAAAATATTATTCTACGCGTTAATTGGAAGCTGTATAAAATCGAACAATGTAGACCTATAATTTTATTATATTAATTAATGTTATTATATATATATTAATATATATATGGTATATATATTATATATATAAATATTAATATATATATATTATTAATATTATATTATATTTATATTATATATATATATTATTATAATATATATATTATATAATATAAATTATATAATATATATATATATATATAATAATTTATATATATTATATATATATATAAATAATATATATATATTATATATATATATATAATAATTAATTATATACTAATGGGATGCATCTTGGTATTATTATAGTACTGGCCTCTACCTATACTCCATATATACAATCATCGTGAGATATGCAATGGATGTCGAGACACTATTATATCAAATAAGAAATGATGGAAATAAATATATGTGTAGAATCAAAAGTTTTGTTTGATCTATGTCAACATTAGTAAAAGACTACTTCTACAACTAGCAGTTAAATTTTACTTACCCCCACAACTAATCATTTATTAATTCTTGTATTACAACTACTATTAATTTTTTTGTGAGCTCACTTATATAATAATAAGGCAAGTTTTTTAAATTTTACAAATTATTTTAAGGAAAAATAAATGGAAGATTACTACTATTATTATAATACCTTTTTAATAAATAGTTTTTTATAAGTATCATTAATATATAATTAGTATTATTATAGGTTATTTTTACTTTTTAGTTTTTTGTGGAATATTTTATATATATATTTTTTTCCTTATTAGTTTTTAAGCTTAATATTACCGCTATTATTAAATATTATTAAGTCGTATTTTCAATTATTTAATTATTTAATATATTATTATCTATATTTATATTATATTATATAATAATTAATTAATTATTTTAATATTATATATTATTATTATTTAGATTATATAATTTTATTATTATTTAATTATTATTAATTATTATTATTATTGATTGAGAGAAAGAGAGAGACTCAACCGGCTCAATATATATTCATTAATTATGGTTAATTATTATCATAATATTTTGTATAATTATGTTATATTATATGAAATGGATCTTAGAGGCTGGGACAGAGACATGATCTGAAGATGTAAATATTAGGCATATATTTATTGGGACAGTGTCTCTCCTGGAGAATCGAATGTATAACCGTGTAAGTCCATGAGCGAATATTAGACATATATAACTACTAACTATTACTTCTACAGACCGAGACTCTAAAAGCACGCACAGACCCCGTATTATTCCTAAGGAGACCATATAGCCATTAAACATAATGTCTAACAGCCTCTACCTAAAGATATCCATTCCAGAGAGCAAATCGCTAATAATTTAGTGATAAGAAGGCTAAGATATATATAGACAATATCGAATACATTATTCAAATGTCTCTTATAATCATATAGATCAGAATAAATTGGAGTGAAATTATGAGGAAAATTGAATTACTAATATATATCCGACTCATAAATATCATCTCGGGCATGTCTTAAAGAGACTAACTTATCCTGTGTAAGAGTGAGTTACTTTGCGAATTGAGGTACATATACTACTGAATGCACTACTTTAACTACTACTACTGAAGCTATAATTTACCTCCAAATAATGATATTGTCAAAAAAAATGAATAGATATGTGTGTGGGGGACTTAGTCAGATTAGCACTAAATACATCGAGTATATATAATATATGCACATCTAAATTGTATAATAACTCAACTCACTACTGAGATAGAGTATATTAATATATCCACGAGTAAGAATAGATCATTGTTAGAATGTACATATAAGATACACTCTAAGTACTGTAAAGTGTATTGTTCACTACTAGATTATGCTTATATTTATCTTCTCAGATATATATATCAGCTTAAGGATGACTGTTATGACATAGGTCAAGAATGTTCAAGATTTGGTTAGACATTCGTAAATATGTATATTGTATGGGTTCAATAATGGGAAAGAGCCCAAATAATGGTCGACACAACATCAAAAAATTATCCATACAGCCCGCCACTAATCTTAGTCATATGGTATTTATGTATAAATATTTATTTTTATATTATTATTCAATTGTTATTTATATTATTTTATTTAAATGTATATACCTATAGTATAAGTTATTGTGTTCATTTTCAAGTTAATTGGGGACTTGCACCCCTACAGTGGGTGTAGGATATATGTACATTTATAATATTAATATTAATATTATTATTATTTAATTTAATTTAATATTATTATTATTATTATAAATTATTATATTATATTATTTATTAATTAATTATATTATAATTATTATTAATTTTAAAATGATATTAATTATTAAACTAAAAAATAATAATTCAAATATAATTTTTTCTACTTTAATCAATATTATATTAAAATTTAATATATTTGGGTAATCAAATTCTTACTATGCGCTATGATGTAGTACATATATATTGTTTCAACGCAGTCAAGTAAAGGTATGCTGAAAATTGTACGCTATCAAATATGAGAGTGTCTCTATGTTATTGTATTTGGAGATCATATAATAATGTAAGAAATAGTATTTCAGTAGTATGAAATTGAATTCTCTATATGTGCATAATATTATTAAATTTTATCCTTATATAATATATTTTATATGCTTTTATAATATAATATTATTATACTTGATTAAATATCTTACTCAATAAACTTTTATGATGTTTTCACAGGTTGCCCGGGATGGCAATACGCAACAGGTTACTGGAATGGACGCTGCGAGCTCACTACGAGCCTACTGGAGATCATGATGAAGAATGAGATGTAAATTATTTATATATATAATAGACAGTATTGATATCAACAAATGGCTACCTTTACTACTTAATAGTTATACTGACTCGTTAACTTATAAACTTTGATTATACTCATCTTAACACAATTCTTACACTGAGTTACAATTATATAGCAGATAAGTGGGCTCAAAATGATAAATTGATAAAGTTACAAGCTTTCGGAACAAAACGACTTCCTCTTTACATTATGCGTATACGCAAGGTAGGTTATCAGTGGTATATTTAATTTTTTAAATACAATTTATATTCGAGTACATCAATTTTTTAACACATTATTAATGTCCTGTCTCTTTCTAGTAACTTGAGAGTCTTTGAGTAATTATTGCTGTATTTAATGTTTATTAAATATGATCCCTTTCATAACGAGTGATTTTTGTAAGTTATTATTCAAACTTTTTCAGATATACTCGGATACTGTACTTCTAGCTAGTAAATGTTATTGAATGAGTTAAGCATTTGTTACATAGACTCTAATATACATAATCGTATTATCTTATTCATTTAAATGCTTTGCATAATATAAAGCGTTACATTTATTAAATATATTTACATAATAAATAATGTCAGTGACCTGATGCTTTTTATATATGATTGACATGCCAAAGCACTTTTTTTTCAATACAATATTCTATTAGTCACTTGTTTCATCTTTTGTAAAGTTGATATCTTGGAGTATAGGAGGCAGAAAACTGTAATACCTCTATCTTAAAAATTTATATAATATTCTGTTGTCATATTATACTTTACTGGTGCCTATTGATTGAAATCAATATTAATATTTTTAAAACATTAAGTTTATGCAGTTTTCTATATATACATATATATACAAAAAATTACATATATATAAATATATACATTAATTAATAAATATATATTAATATTATATATATTATAATAATAATATATTATATATATATTATTATATACCTATATATATGTTATATCTATATATATTATATATATATAGTTTATATTAAATAAATTACAGAGGTATTTGATTATTTTACCATCTGGCAAAGTTTGAGATTGCTCAGGTTATTTTATACAAATTTATTAATTGTATTCTATTAATTCCTCATGTTTACTATAGTATTTACTATCAGCCATGCTCAGTTGGGTGTGTTGAACGGCTGTCTGTGTGTGCCTCGATGCTGTCCTGTAGGTTGTCGTGTTGTTTGTTGTGTTGTGTTGTTGTTGCTCTCAATGTTTGTTGGAGCGTGGGTGTAGCTATCGGTTAGTATCTTGTTGTTGAGTGTCGTGGTGATGTCTGTTAGGATAAGTTGTTGTTGTTTTTAGTTGTTTGTTGTTGTCGTCGAGTTCTGCCCTCTTTTCAGGCTACTGTTACTCGAGGATTCGGAGTCATATTGTTTTGTACCCAGACTTAAAAAGTTACTATAAGCACACCTCATCTCTAGAGTTCAGGGATCGAATCCCAGCATGGTGAAAATACATCACAGGGGCGGTAATATTTATATTATATATGAAACTTATATTAGTCAGATTTTTATTTATACTTGCAAATTAGAGAGATGTATGATCAAAATAATGTCCTATTTATATTTAATTTAAGTAAAATTTCTACATTCTTTTCGTGTATTGTTAGAAGCTATTTTTTGTTTCTTTTTATTTATATAAATGACAGCTAATCACAAGTATAATAAAATCTGTACCAAAGTGGCGCTACGAAAAGGAAAGAAAGGAAAGCAGAGGAGGTTCTACTTGTCACTATAAGCTATTAGTAGATCAAGATTAGATATAAACGGAAAGAACTTGAATAAGTAGTAAGAGGAGGATTTAAGAAATAAGAAGTAAAATGAGTGAAAGGAGAAGTGGAGAAGAGGAGGAAATTAAGGAAAGGTCATGGTATGTTGAATGTAGTAAACGAATGAAGGTGAGTAGTACAATTAGTAAATATTATTATACTATTATATATTACATATTTTTGTTTTTCTATATTTTACCTTTTTTCTAGACGCCAAGCTCTATGCCTATAGATAATATATTCATTGTCATGCCACTAATCAACTGAATAAAACTTAATACTACTTAAACTTAATATAACTTACTTAAACAATAATAATGAATATAAATTAATTATATATAATAATAATACATAATATAATATAATAATAATATATTATATAATAGATAGGATCAAAATCTAATATAAATTAAATTAAATTTAAAATAAAATAATTAATATGGTAAACATAATTATAAATAATATTAATAAATATTATAAATAACCTAATTAAATAATTATAATATTATGAATTCAGTGGGAGTACATATAATAATCCTTTACGTATCCGTTAAGTTTATAAATATTTCTGCTTACAGACTTAGTGGATATTATTGATAGCTTCGTTGTTCTCTTAAATATTCCACATTCACTCATTCACACGGAGTTGTGTCAACAAGCACCTCGCACGTTTGGCCACTGTTAAGTACCTAAAAACATGAGAAACTATTATTTACTAATTCTTTTTCTCTCGACAAATCTCATTATTAGTAGGTAAAAGCAAGACAATTCGACTAACAAGTCCTGAAGGCTATTTAATTTACATAAAAGACTTAACTTTCACTGTTTTAATCACACAGTGAGAGGAAAGACAGAAATTTTCTTTCATGGTAAAATTGAAACCTGTTCGACATCTTATTAATAATGGAGACAGTGATTATCTCTGGAGAGATAAATTTTTAAAAATCGATATATATACACTTAATTAATTAAATTTTTAATGAGTATTCATTTCAACTATTTCAAAAACCATTAGGGGTGAACGATGAAGTATCAATTCTGAAGAAGTTATCACAAAGTATTTACTTGTTGAAATTAGTAGGCCGAACGTCCAACTAGCACTTATAAATATATAATCCTAAAGTATATTATGGTATATATATATAATCATGTCAATATATATATATATTTTTTTAAATATTTTTATTTCTTAATATATTAGGATTAAATTTTACGTGAGCTAACTCTCTCACTTAACGTCGCAATGAGAGAGGTCCATTAGACCATATATAGTATTATAATAGTCACCGTTCATAAAGTAAGGACCTTTATATTATATATTAGGTATATAATGTTATTACCATGTTGAAATAATCTTTAATTTTAAACTTTTTTCATTTAATAATTTAAGAAAAGTGTATAATTATATGATGTTATATATCTAATATATATTTTATATATAATGCTTAGCGTTTTGATATATATATTAATTATAATTAATTTAGGGAATTATTTTTATTATTAATTATTTATTATTATATATTATATTATTAATTTTTATTATTATTATTATATATTTTATTATTTATTATTTTAATTATATTATTTAATTTAATATTTTTCATGACAGGCAAGAGATTAAAACGACAATGATCATTATATTATTGCTGCACTAAATTATATAAGGATTGTTGATAATATTATGATCGCCGACTTATCGATAAGTAATTAGGTTAGCTGAGATATATTTAATTATTAGAGGCTATATAGAATAATTTAAGAGATACAGCTAACTCGCCCTTACATAGAGCTGCTGCAGAGGGCCATAATGTTCGTAGACTTTGATCAAAAACTTTAATTAGTAATACTTTATATTTAACGCGAGTATGTATCTGTTATATTATTATATTATTATATATTTATATCTAATTTTGGAGTAGACAGGTAAAATTTGTTAGAAATGACTTTTATAAAGGGGCGCAGAGTCTTCACAGGAGTGAGATACGACCAAAGTGAAAACAACATATTTACTATATTCTATATAATAAAATAGTAGTATTAGATAGTATATAACATAACCTAATATTATATTTGTGCTAGGTTATGTAACAGGAATGTTGAGGTTTGATATATTATTACAAGTAACATAATAATTAAATATATTAAAATATTATTGAGAATAGTAAACAGATTTATGCTAAACTTATTACATTATAGAAGCACAATCTCCATTTTATAAAAAAAAATTAAAAATATATATTTAGGAGTACCAGAAATTATCACCTTAATAGTATTTATTTGAGTGTTTCAATACTATTAACAAAACCGTAGTCTAGTTTTGAAATTTATATTCTAAGGATTACTAAAAAGGTTATTTTATTTTTATGTAATAATAGCACAGTTTGAAATGTTGATATTTTTTGTAGAGATGGTAGGAACAAATTTGTGTAGCCATTCTTTGGAGTCGCATCTTATGTTTCCACTAGCGTACGCTAGATTTTTTTTCCGAGGGATGGGGGCTTAAGGGATTGAATTTCCTGGAGTGCCGATTTTTCTGTCCTTGTTACTCTTTTTTTTCATTGCTTTCATTTGAAAATTTTATTAAAATTTTGAATTCCCCAAAATTTAAGGGTTTAGGGAGTTGTAATCCCTCAGCCCCCCTTTTCTTTTATTTTATGGAACAATATTATAGAAATTCTATTTATTTGATTTAATATTTCTCTTTACAGACTGCTAGACTTTTGTTAGAAAAAGGTGCAGAAGTTAATACATCTAGAGACACATTAGCAACACCTCTTCATTCGGCCGCTGTTTCAGGAGACATAGATCTTGTCAACTTGCTACTAGAGGTAAAGCTTCGTTATTAGTAGATCTATATAGTATGTTTCGGACCATTGATACCTTTATAACTAAGCCCACAATTTGACAGATTTTTATCGTCTTTGTAATGGTTGAAGTTGTAGATTTATTTTATTTTCCTGTTATTTTTTTATAATTTAAAATAGGCATTTGTTATTTCATTATAAAAAAAAGATAGTAGGAATGGCATTATACTTTAAAAATAGCATTATTTATTGATTATAATTCTATTTATACCGCTAAATAAAAAAAGCAATAAAAGGCATGAAACTTTAAATGGAATTACAAAGCATTAAAATTAAAGCAAAGTATAAGTAGTTTTTTTAATAACTATTAATAATAAAATTAAAGCAAAGTCTCAGGTCACAATATCTATAGATTAATAAGCGTAAAACTGAAGAGAAAGTACTTAAGCAGTATATTAAAACAATGTACAGATATAATTTACATTAAGCGTAAACTGAAGAGAGAGTATAAGTAGTTTTTTTAAACTATGTTTATATGTCTTGTCTTGTGTTTTATTCTGTAAGACATCTGTCCAACTAGGAAAAACAGTGTTTATCTGAATCACTGATTCTTCTGTGTCATTTAAATCATCTTTCTTTGTATGTGATTTATATGAGTGGGTTGTATAAATTAAAAACTAAACATATTTGAATCAGTGGGTGGAAAAACAGTACTATTCCAAAGTCGGCTATTTTAGGTAAAAGCGTAAATCGATTTCAAATGCATAAAACTGCACGTTTAGATTAAGAATTGACAGTTATATTATTATGTATTAAAATCAGATATTGTTGCAGCTAGCTCGTAGACTGGTAAAAGAATTGGTGATCGAGTTAAGAAAGGACCTTCAATATGAAATATTTAGAGAATAAATAATGGTAACAGTATCCGATGATTCAAAATGAACATATCAATTATTACGGTAGAGTATATTTTTAAGTACTAATTTAGGAATATATCTTTATAAATATTATTACGATATGAATAATGTATTATTTTTAAATATATTTTATTTGTGTATTATTTACTACTATACACATTATTATTCTATAGGTGGCCTTCCGAATTTATTATTTTTTAATATACTATTATATTTCTTTATGTTATTACATATTAATATATATACCATCGAAATATTTTCTATTAGCTCCTTATGAATTTTTCTCATTTAAATTTTAGTAATATAAACTCTACATTGAGCCTTTAATTTGTTTTATAAAATTTTAGAGAATTATAACATAATAGTGTAATGTATAATTTGGAAAAGGTAAAATATGATTATGGTTGATGTAACTTATATGAACTAATATTGATATGCGACAACAAATTTGCCATTAGTATAAACAAAAATTAGATAAATAATAGAAATTTGGAAAGAAATTATATTTGTGAGTGTAAACTTTTATCGTTGATTAATAGTTAATTTTAATAATGAATTGTATGTTCAGTATGGGGGGTTATTAGTAGACCTATTGAAATTATAAATAGAATTTAATATTAAAAAATTGAGAGTGTATAACACTACTCCCTCATATACGTCCTTTCCCTTATAGAATAATATTTCTCTACCCAATTGGCCTTGTGAGATAATATATATTGATTTATGTATAACATATTTTATATACAGCTTCAAATATTTACCTGTTTAGTTACAATATCGCAAATATAAATTTAGTGTGCAATTCATTTATGTGTTAATTATTGGCTTGTGATCACGTATTCAGAATAATTTTTAAAAAATTGAAAAAAAACTCATTGTCATTGTTGCTCATTATACGTGAGCTTTTGATTTATTGGTAATTATTTTAGATTAACTCACTCGTATATATGTGAAGATTATATAGAGTCATCTACAAACAATTATATACTCATTTGTGAAGATTCTTTTCTTTGTAACTAATTTATAATATAATATTACGTTATAGGAAGCAGAGTATATTTACATTGTTTTCAATGCATTATTATTTATATTTGTGTTAGAATTAAATAAGGAAGTTGAGGAGTGGATTTCGATAGCACTATATAGCCGAAACCTAGTAGAAGTACGTGAGAATGTCCTACAGGTAAAAGCCGATGTAATAATATGTACTAATCCACAGGAGTTTGTTCTTCCGTGGAAACCTAGTGCTTTATAGAAGCATATTACTAAGGAATCATTGATTATCTCTCAAGGGCGATTATTGTAATGCACATTAGATAGGATATTTTCAATGAATAATATTCTATAAATATAGATTATCAATATATTTTCTCTAAGGACTTTCATTAGTATGCTTTTATATTTAATTTCTTACTTAATTTAATTACTTTAATTTTTACTTTAATATAAGAATTTCGTTGAATTTTTTATAGGTTTTATAAAATATATCATCATCAGCTATAACTAAATAATATAATAGTATGATTTGATTGAGATTATATCATTTATTTACGACAACAGTTAACTCAATATATATAGACTTTAACGAATTTATTACAATACTATATATCTATCTTACATTTTCATAGTTATATATAGAAATAAAATATTTATTTAATCTTGGTTCCTATATAATTAATGTCTAAAATAAATCTTTTCACATAGAAAGATACTTTTAACTATATTTATATATATATAGAACCGCTTTTGTTGGCTTCTTCTTCGGGAAACACTGACGCCGTTTCTGTACTACTAGATAAAGGAGCCCTTGTTGACGTTGTCGATAAGGATGACAAAACTGCCCTTTATTGGTGCGCACAACAAGGACATCTCGATTGTCTTAAAGTAAGTTTAAATGCAATAATTCTTCATCTTCATGAAATATGTGAAATCGAATTATAATTTCAAATGAATTAATCAATAATAAATATTTTAATTTGAGGGTTTTGATGGACACATAAAAGAGTTTGGTGATATCAGAAACACACAAGAAAATGTATCACCTCTGTGTTATTTGACAAAATTTTGCTTGAAAATGTTATTTAATTCAAGGATCTAATACATTATTTGTTGGTAGTGAATTAATTTTTTCTCAAATAATTATCCAAAAGACCTACGAGTAAATATTCTCTATCAAAAAACTTTGTATTTTTTTCTAAAATTGTAAATAAATATTTATCTTTGCAACCTTTGAAATTTATTTTTGTTTCAGATTTTGCTCGACAATGAAGAAGCAGCAGATTTGGTAGATTTCTCTGACAGATTCGACAATTCTCCACTACATGAAGCTGCCAGGAATGGTTATTTAGAGGTAGTGAAGCTCCTTCTTGAAAAAGGTTCTCAAATAGACAACAAAAATGAAGATGAAGAAACCGCTTTGCATATAGCTGCAGAGACAGGGCAAAAAGAGTATGTAATTTGAAATTTTACCTTTTTTCTTAAGAAGTGTGAATAAAAAAAAATACCTATTGTAATTGTTTATAATTTTAAGTCACTGTTGAAACTTGAAATTTTGAGCTTGCACTCCATTTTTATAATTCGCTTATTACCCACATCTTTAAATTCCTTTTATTACTTTAAAAAAGATTTCGGAATTTTTGCCTGGCTATTTTAATTAGCATGGTGAAAATGTGATTTTTTTACCTGTAGTAAAAATAGTTAGCATAAGACTCCCATACCTTCAAAATAAAGTTCACATAATAATGAAATAGTAAATTTATACATTTATTAAATTAATTTAATAAAAATAAAAAAGATTGTGCCATAAATTCCAAAAGATATTCCCATAATCAAATTTTTATTTGTTTTTAAATTTGCTTGGGTATAGAAATAAAAGAATAATTAGTGTCAATAAGAAACATAATAAATTTCGAAAAGTTAGTTATCATTAGAGAATAAATAAATAGTAAATAGGAAAATATGGGATTATATATTTATATAAATATTTTTGACAATCTTCATAAAGAACCTTAAAATTTTAGAACCATTAATTAGTATATTTTGTATTGGGTCCTATGGAACATATGAATAATATTTTACTGGTTATATTTTATAATATTTGTAGTGAAATACTATTAAAATGTTAATATAGATATTGTTGTGTTTCTTTTTTCCAGAGTTGTTGAAGAATTAATAAAAAATTATCGCTTCCTTATTAACGACGAAAATGAAGATGGAGACTCTCCTCTTCATTTGGCTTCATCTAACGGAAGCACAGAAGTCGTTCAAGTACTCCTTCAGGCAAGTGCTGATGTAGAAGCTAGAAACACACTTCTCTGGACACCTCTTGACTGTGCTTCAGCTAACGGTCATTTAGACGTATGCAAATTACTTATTGAAAATAACGCCCCTTTGGATCCGCTTGACAAGGTATGAAATATATTTTTCTTTGGGGATTTACAGAAGATCTTCACCCTCATGAATGCTAGAATGCTAGATTTGATGTCTCTGATTGCCTTTTTATATATATATATATATATATATATTAATCGTACACAACCATTCATAAATTAATTATTAATATTATGTATTTTTCAAGAAGTTCCGCTTTTCAACAAATTTTTATTTTATTAATTTTTGCCATGAGAAAAAATATATATATTTAAATTAATATCAGAAATAAAAATACAGAATATAATAATTTTTATTATCTAATACAATTAGCCTAATGAGTCACACAGCAGTTAACCCCTCCATGGAAACCAAGTTGACACATTATTAAAATGTATTTTTTATCGTTATAAAATATGCAGAATCGACCAGCGTTGAGGCGACTGAGACTAGGATAATCTCTCTGGGTGTCTTGAGCCGTAATTTTTTCCCCTTTTTTGTGTGTAAGCCGTGAAGTATGGTCATTCTATAAAGGATGTTTTTTTTTTAATAATAAAATATTTGCAACTAAATCCCACAAATCTTGCATATCTGGCAACCCATAATACCTAACTCTCTGAGGTGGAAGATCTTCGGTAAACCCACTTTTTATTATTATTTTTAATTGATTTCATTATTGTTACGCGACATTTTACTCCTTTAAAATATAAGCAATAAGATCCTGCTTGAAAGCCATTGAAAAAAAATTATTATTATTATTTTTGGTGTTCTATGACGTAGATTTTATTCTTATCGCTTTTTTGTATGTACCGTATATATACTACGTATCAGTGAAGGATGTTTTTTATAATATATAATAGAAAATTTGCACAATAAATATACCTACAAATTTGAGAGCAAATCTGGAACCCATAATACCTAGCTTTCTATGAAGGTGAAATGATTTACCTCATTTTATATATTATATAATTGATTATTATATAATTTATTATTAATTGTTGTATTAAGCCGTACATTTATTAAATCCACTCATTATAAAATAATAATTATAGCAATATGATTAGATAGAAAAATAGCAATAACAAAATTTTTTATATTATATTTTTTAAGCTACAATCATATATACAATTATTAAATTATTTGCCTACTCATTAATATTGAAGAGGTATAGGTATTTTTATCTAAAGAATTTCTTTGTATGAATTCTAATCTTAGAAACTATGACTAACCAGCGTATAATTTACATTTTCACACTTAATTGTAGCGTAATTCATATTTATTCATAAAATGGTATTATTCTAGGGAGTAGCGTTTTATTGATAGAACCTTCACACATGTATTATAAGTGTAATTTACTCATTATAAGATTAGATATAATTATAATTATGTCTAAAAAATTTTTCTTTAAAAATATTGCTAATTTCTCAGAGGTTAATTTATCATTAGTTATATATAAGCAACGGAAGAGTCACTCATTAAGCTCGTATTTATATTATATAATAGGATGTAAAATTATTATTTAAAGATTCTTTAATTAGAACTTAATAAAATATTATTTCTGGAATTCGCTTCAAAATATTATCTTACTCTTTGTGTTCTAGCCTGAGAAAACAAACTTATTTTCATATCATTGCCAACCAAATATATTTATTTTAGTGTAACACGCTATACTAGCGTAATACTATATAATATTTATCAAAGAAATATTGATGTAAAATGTCGCAATTTAAATTGTAAATTATAATGACTTGATGTGCCTGACTTAATGGTGATAAATCTTGCAGTATATAGTTTATTTTAAAAATCATTTATATAAATTATGTTCAATCATCAATAATCGTTAGAATCTAATACAAACGTTATCTATATAATCTATTAGTATAAATATAGAATATAATTAGATATTCGATTTGCGTACTGTCAAATTACATTATTATAGATTAAAAGAATAATATAATAATTTAATATAAGTTTATATATATATATAATTAATATATATAATTAATATATAATATAATATATATATATATATATATATATATATATATATATATATATATATATAATATATACTATATAAAATATATATATATTATTATTATATATATATAATATAATTATATTATTAATATATATATTAATATATAATAATAATATATATATATATATAATATATATATATATATAATATATTATATATATATATATATATAATATAGTATACTATATATATATAACTATACTTAAGTATATATAATATATATATATATATATATATATTGATATATATATATTTACTAATTATATATAATATAATTATACTATATTTATTACTAGAGAGAACTATATATATAGAACAAGACGATCTTTACAACTGGAGCTGCAACAAAATGGGCATAGTGCGAAATGATTATCAAACTATATAATTAGATATAAGGGGCTTACTGTAGCAGTGCTTGAGATTCCTTACCTTTCAGATAAAATGACCTATGTAATGTTGCTATCTGCCTGCAGGAATTAGAAAAGTTAAATTAATATTTTTAAAATTAAAAATTATTTATTATTTATATTCAATTATTATAATATTAATTATTATTTAAAGATTATTATTATTAATTATTAATTAATAGTCTGAATTTATAAAATTTATAATTTAAAATTATTATTATTATTATTATTATTATTATTTATTATTTATATTGTAATAATTATATATTAATTATTATTATTATTATATAATTATTATATTATATATATATATATAATATATATATTATTTATTATTTAATGTTAATTAATTATAATATATAATTATAATTATATATAATATATATAATTATATTAAATAAATTATATATTTAATACTATAAAATTAAGTAATTAATTAATTTATTATTATTATTATTATTATTAATTATTATTTAATTATTTATATTTATATAATTTAATTAATTTAATATATAATGATAATATAGCATGAAAATTTAAATAACTATTTCCTAATTAGGAATAAAAAGTTTTCGTAAATTTTAATTATTATATTTTATCCTATTTAATTATTATATGATTAATATATTATAATATTAATATAATTATTAATATTATTAAAATGTAGTTATAATTTATGTTATTATATACTTTCATTATATTATTATTATTATTATTATTATTATATATTATTATTGATTATTACTTATTATTTATTATTTAATTTAATATTATAATTATAATTATTTATTATTTATTATTATTTATATATAATATTAGAATACATATATTTACCAAAAAAATACATTAATATAATTTTTTATTTTTTAATTATAGTTATTAATAAATAATTCTATTAATTATATATAAATTTTAATAATATAATTATATAATTATTATAATTATAATTATACTTATAATTATAAATATAAATTATATATATTTTAATCATCTATATATAATTATATTATAATATCATTCTTCTTTGCAACGTTTATGTATAAAATATTATCAAATGCGATATAGAGGAATGCAAATTATAATATATAAAATATGATGAAATTATGATATAGTATGTAGAGATGATGAGAGATGATGGAGATTAGAGAATTATTAGATGATATTGATAGATGTGATGTATATGTAGAATGAATGATGAGAGAGTAGTAGTATGATATGAGTGAAGATGAATGTAAGTGTAGAAGATTAATGAGTTATGTATATTAGAGTATGATGTGTGAATTTTGATTTTAACAGTATTCTTGAAATTTATATTTATTTATAATTTTATACTATTTTTCTTAATTATTTTATTGTTATTAGTTATTATTTAATTTAATTGTAAATATATTTTAAGAGTACGTCAAAAGAATCCTTTAATAATATTATTTTAATGAGTTTTGTCATATAATAAATGAACGAGTTTACGAACAAGGCTTTATCTAATTAAAAAATTATATATTAAATATATTAAATTTCTATGAATTTATTTTTATATTTATTTATTATAAATTAATTATTAAAATTATTTATATTTATTTTTATTTATTAATCTTTATGATTTTCCTATTCGATTTTAGTTTATTTATTATTTATATTTATTTTTTTTATTATCTTTTTTGATGCTTTTACTTTTATTGCGTTTCCTTTATTATTTATTATTTAAATAATAAATTTTATTATTATATATTTTTTATTATATTTATTATTATTATCATTACTTATTATTTTAAATTATTAATTATAATATTAATTTATATTATATGTAAAATAATAATTATTATTAGTTATTCATTTATAATTTGATATCTAAATATTATAATTCTTTATTAGATTATTAATTATATTTAATTAATAATTATTATTATTATAATTATTATTATAAATATTATTTATGATATATATTGATTCTTTTATTAAATATAATTTTAATGTTATTAAATTACTGTAATCAATATTTGATTCAATTTATTATTTATTCAATATTTAGTTAACATTGTGCGCAAGTGCTAAAAGAGTAGTGCATTATTTAATAAAGTATACTTTCACTACATAATGAGCTATAGTTATAGGAGGTGAAGTAAAAAAATAAGCAACCGTCAGTGATTATACAGTCATCATAAAGATCAGAGGAGTATAAGGAGATCACCGCGAAAAAAACTGAGATTACCAAAAAGCTTTAAAACCTTTTGAAATCTGTGGTCATACAAGAACATGAGATCGTACGTAATATAGTATATTGTAGAAGTATTATCAATGGAATTTTATTTAAACTTTAAGAATAGTATATACTGTATCAAGCATGTAGCTAAAGAATTCCTGAGATATTACTAAAATTTATTCTTATTGACAGTCAATATGATCTCGTTCACGATTTCAGAAAGCAATATGAATATGAAAATGTTCGCTGTTGTTTGTAATAAGACAGATTCGTATGTTGTATCTGTCTCACTTATACTAATGTCAGGATTTTTAGGCGATAAAAAATAAAATTAGTAATTATGTATACATACCTCTGTCATATTAAAGTGTTAAAGAATTACCTCGAATTATGCTTATTTTTGTTATAAGAATAATAACGAAGTAGAATCTCTTCTTAGTGTATAACGTTTGAGAACAATATTCTTACAAATAAATGCATAGCTCATATAGAACTTATCATACAATATCTTGTACTCACGTATTATTCGCGAGAAAGACATAGATTACATTTCTCCAAAAGCTTGTCGGTTTTCTGTGTGAAATCATTTTTTTTCCGACACTCTCTGAAAACAATACACTCCTCCACACTTTCATTTGGGGAGGAGCTATTATAATTGCCACTCATCACCAGAGAGATATAATTGAAAACCTACAGAGCATAGTAGAAATGGAATCAGAACTCACTATAAAAGAAAAGGATAGAACTGATAGGATTTCAATTATATGAAGTATAACAAGGTATTAACAGTAAATAAATTAGGTTCACCAAGTGAACTAAATAGAGTATTGTAAGTAAAATTTTCCAGGTGTTTCTCATTAAAGGAAAGCCATTGGCTGTTTTTGTGAACATTGAAACCACCTAAAATGATTTTGGAGAATGTAGCGAAAAACGAATGTTCCATTTTTGAGGCTTTAAATTAATTTACCTATATTAATTAAAGGTTAGTATATAAATTTAAAAAAAAAACATTGTGATTAAAAATTTAGAGACACATTTATTTATAGCGAATGAGCAGAGTAGTGGGTCATGCTTTTATAGGTCTCAGCTCTTGAGTTTAGGCTAAGAACATTAGTTATTATAGATATAGAGTATGAAGTGGATATCAGCAAGATTGTAATTGAAATAAAAATCGCGTGAATGGTTAAAAATTAATTAATAAAGGATCTTCGGCGGACTCTTAGCGGAACTCTTTCCACCACCAGAGTGCATCAACATACAAACAACAATACGATGATTAGTTAATAAGTGCAGATCTCGCGAGCGTCTATAAGTTTAACGCGCAACACCATCTGCACTCACTTCTTATGCGTTTGCTCACATAAAACAAGTGCGAACTATATTAGTAAACTGTTGGCTGGTGTAGTATATGCAAGATCGATTGGGTGGAATGTCATTCACTGTAAGCTGCCTGTAAGCTACTTCTAGTGAATTATGACACTGAAAGTTTTGGAGATACTCACCGTAATCATTTAATACGAAAAGGCAGAGAGATAACCGAGTTATTGAGTGTTATATATTATTGGAACCATAAAAATCAGTGATCACTTATTATATGAGTATTTAGAGTAAATACCGTGATTATATATTTCGCACATAAAATTTTTATATTTTAAATTAATTTATAATAATTAAATATATTAATATATAATATTTATTTAATTTAATATATTATTTTTTTCTTATTTATCTTTATATTTGAGTTTATAGCATATTATTAAGTTAAATAGAACTATTGGCTAGTGAATTTTAAGTAGTATTTATTATTTTATTTATGCTCTCAATATGTATATATATATTAATAGATTACTCTTGTTATTATTTAATATCAATAAAAATATAAGGAGGCTTATGCAAGTTTTAAATAATAATAATTTATATAATGTATAAAATAATAAGATTAATAATTAATATAGAAAGATAAATAATTACAATATATATTAAATTTTTCGTTTTTGATTTTAAATATTTAAAAGATTTTATATATATACCTAGTATTATATATTATTAAAATAGATTAATAAAATATTAATATATAATTTAAATGTTTATATTAATATCAACTTAATATTAACTTGAATAAATTTTCTGAATTGTCTCATTAAGCAACAAGCTATTCCGCGTTGCCTTTATTATATATATATATATATATATATCTATATTAAGTATATTATATATATATATATCTAAGTAATTATAAATATATATATATAATATATATATATATATATATATAATATATATAATATATATTAATATATATAATATATTAATATTATATATATATTATATATAATATATATATATATATATATAGTAATATATATATCTTATATATTAATATAACTAATTATATATATATATAATCAATATTATATATATTACAGTAAAGTGCGGTTATGGCGTTAGAGCATGGAGTTAGTTGTGTATAGCTTACCCAAAAGTTAAAATATTTGTTAACTTTTAAAATATTAATATAAATCAAAAGCTGTAGAATATTTAATATTATTATTTAATGTAGAAATATAATAATTATATGAGGGCTGAGTTAAATTTTTACATAAACACAGTTGAGATAATTGCATATCTAATTAATAGTTTATAAGAAGTATAACATTACTCTTACTTGATGAATGAGGTACTGTTAGTCATTTTACGAACCATGCGATACCTCTGTTATCACGAAGCGGTTGTGGATATAAGATCTAAAATTTATTTATTTATTATAAATTAAAATATTTAAATTCAATTATTAAGTGTAAAATTTTATAATCAATAAGATACTAAATCCGGTCTGGTAAAATAAGATTTAATTATATTATTTTGTTAAAGATTTGTATATTGAAAAGAGGTGTGGGTGGTCAATATAGTCCTATTAAGTGGGGGTCTATGAATATCGCCTAGTAGTTTGGTTTATAGGTTCGGGATATTTTATACATATATGGAAAAAATAGCAATTTCTTGCGTGCATGTAATAGTAGGGTATGAGTACTGTAATGATAAGTGGTCATTGTATGTATTAAGGTTATATATATTTTGTGATGAGTGTATCTGGTAAGGGCAGAATTTTGTGAATCTTTTATGAGGTCTTCATTGTGTTGTTTTTTTAAGCTAAGGAAGTCATTTGTTCTCCAATGTATGCAAGAGTTAAGTTAAAACAGGGGATTTTGTATACATCATTATAGGAGATGGTTTGGGAGTGTGTGTTTGGATTTATGAAAAATCCGTTTAGAGAGAAGATGTTATTATAAGTATTGTTAAGTTTTCACTATTTCCCAGAATATGAATTACAAGTAAAGATCTTAATAATGAAGAGGTGTGAAGGTACATGTGGTATACAGGTAGATATAGAAAGGATAATATGAGGAGGTAATACAATGTTGGGTTGTAAAATTTTGTTTTGGTCACTTTTATATTTTAAAGAGAAGTAGTTATGATATGTATTGGGTAAGATAAGATTTAGTTATAAATGTATAGAATGATGATAATTAAGTTCGTTTTGTATAAGTAAATGAGAGGGGGAACATATCTGATAAAGCTAAGAAAAAGGAGGAATAGATGAGTAATGTACCAACTTTTGTGCTGGTAGCATGTAATATAGGAAAAAACCATATGATGTAGAATGAGTAGTGAGATTAATATAGTAGATTATTAAACGGTAAATAATTTATATATAATATATATAGAATTAGTTACTGAGTCATATTTTTGAGCCAAGATAGATATAAAGGGTTCAAGAAGAGTTAAGTATTATGTTGTAATAGGTAGATTTCAATATATGAATTATGTGAGATATTATGTGTAAATAGAGTTAATAAAATAAAGTGATGATATTATGGGTCAGTGTTAAGGGGTGAGTATAAATGGATATGAATCAATAATAATTAATTCGACATACAGAGAACCCTTGTGTTGGAGAGAAGAGGGTGGTTAAGAATAAAAAAAGTGCTCATAATATATAGCTCCATTAAAATAAGGTATCATTAATGTAATTATAAATAGGGGATAAATGATTAATAGCGAATTAGTGAGTAAGCATTGTAGCAAACATTGATATAAGATTGTTAATATGGATAGAAATATGTAATCAAGAAGAGTAGGTAAAATTAATTTTTTTACGAAGGGAAAGGATAAACTAAGTTGTAATGTTTTTTCAGATGAAGTAAAACGAGTTTAAAATAAGAGAGATGGTGGAAAGTAGTACGTGTGGTACAAGAGGAGTATTAATTACAAGAGGATTAGATGTCAAAATACTATAAGGATATGGTTAGTGTTGATGAAATTAATTGCGTTATTATGTGAGTATGAAGTCTCTATCAGTGTTTAAAGATGTAAGGTGATTATTTGTGAGCTCAATAGATAAAGTTTGAATTGTTGGATAAATATGCCAAAGAAGACAGCTGTTAAAGATAACATATATATTAAGTAGTTTAGATAAAAATAATGGGTAGGTACAGGTTGTTAAGTTTTGATGTATACTAAGGATTAACCTATAGATTAATATATATAGTATTATACTATATACTAAACTGTGAGAGACGAGGGAGGCTGGGTTTTAAGTCAATAAGAAGGTGAGGGAAATATAATCTTTATGATTGAGAGTTTAAACAAATGTGGTTAAATCTAATGTGAGAGTTGTTAAGAGATTTTTTGTGTTTGAAGGAGTGTGTATTGTATTATCATATAAAAACGATCGTCTACATATTAAGATATAGACGATTCCGTGAAGTCTAAGGCATTGCGTGATATAGTCTCCTGTTAGCATTACATCCGAGTGCATAGTGTGACAACAATTATTCTTGATGTGATATGCTATGAGTTAATATTAAGGAAGTAAATAATGAGAATTTCCTTTGAGTGTATCGTATATCTAAGTTTTGTGATGTTTGATAATACCATTACATTCATACAATCCTTTTAAATAAAAGTCGTAGTTATAGTTGGAGTTTGAAGTGCGACTCTTCCAAAGTCAAAATCGGAGCAAAATTGAAGTAATGGGTTTTCATTCTGAAGAGAAAAGATAAACCATATCACCAATAAATAATTTTCGTCAGTCATATGATAATAGGCTAATAGTCTATATTGATTTTAGAATGAAAAAAATTCTATCTTACAGATGATTTTTTACTCACCATATGAGGCTTTGTAGTAAATAAGGTTGAATTATTTTGTCGATGAGTGACAATTGTTCTTTAATTCTATCAGCAATAGTTATTTTGCTATCATAGAGCAATATGATTTAATTAGTAAATTTCAGTTAAGACGAGTTAGTAATTTAAGAATATACCAATAAAATTGTGAGTTGAAAGTTTTTTGTAATATTATTATTATCATTTATGACATTTTTAGCTTCAACTACAATTTTTTTCTAAATTTCACGAAATTTAGCTAGAAGAATCTCTCTGCAAACATCCGGGAATGGAGAAGAAGAATTTCATGGAAATAGAATTAGGTAATAACGTTTTTGGTAAGACAAGATTAATATAAAGTAATTACTTTAATGAAAATTTTGATGATTGTATTTTTTTTACAAAAGAAAATATCGCACAGAGGGGCCCATAGAAAATGAAATTTCTGATACATAAAAATATATAAAAATGGCGTACTAATTTTTGGACAGAAAACGTAAAAAAAAAAGTGATTTTTATATCACTGTTTTCCTCACTGTATAATTTTAAGCACAATATTTAATTTTATTTAATTTTTACTCACCCTGGCTTTAGGAAGGAATAATATGCACAAAAAAATCAACACACGATAAAGATATAAAGGTTGAATGATGAGCACTTAAAATTTTATTTTAAATAATTATAATCAATAATAAGAAAACGTGGTAAAATTTAAATCAATGAATAGTAAATTAAAATATTATTAATGTAATTTTGTATTAAGATTTTTTTGAAAGTAGTGTTAGGTTCACTTACTGTGTTTAATGTGGGTCTAATGATATTCGCCTAGTATGTTTGTTATAGTTCGGGATATTTCTTTATACACATAGTGAATTCATATTTTGCGTTGTAGGGTAAAATGGTGTTGTAGTGAAACACAAAAAGCAATTTGGATATTTTGTGATATTTAATATAGTATATATATATTAATATATTATATATAATAATATATATATATTAATTATATATATATATATATATATATATATATTATTATCATATATATATATATAATATATATATTAATATATCTATACACTCTTACTAATCATTGTTTTCTCATGCTACCAGACACAAAAATTGCATTCTCTCTTCCTTTTTTCTTAGAGCTTACGCATATGTTCCCCCCCTTCTTACAAATGAACTTAATTACATCTTCACTACATTTAACAAACTTTCTTAACCCCAAAACATATATAACTCGTTCTCTTAAAAAAGCCAAACAAAATTTACAACCCAACCATTGATTTACCTCCAAAATCCTTTTCTTATCTATCCGTACCACATGTACCTCACACTCTATCATTAAGATCTTTACCTGATCTTTTAAAACTTACCACCTCTAATACATCTTCTCTCAACGGATTTTCAAACCTTCCACACACACTCCCCAAACCATCTCCAATGTGTATAAACTAAAATACCCCAATGTTTTCAACTGTAAACATCTTGATCGTACTAAGGTGGAATGAACAAATGATTCCTAGACGTAAATACAACATACACTTATTGTGAAAAGACTTCAAATAAATGATTACTATACAAATTAACACACTTCATCTCTGACACATGGAGTCAATCAATCACAAAAATTACCTTAATCAATCATACCTATCAACTAAGGGGAGGACTCCCCTACTACAACGCAAAAAACTATTTGAATCATATGTATAAATAAATATCCCTTATAATCAGAAAATGACCATAAGGTTTTATAACTCATCGCTTTAAAAAGGATGCACAAATTTTTTGTATTTGTCAAAAAAATCTAACAAAAACATTGCAAAAAAACATTGAAATATCTTCAAGGTTGTAGCCTTTTACTGTGGTTATAGGGTCTTAATATTAAAAAAATTTTAGCCTTACCAACCGTCGGAGTCGGACAGACGGATCCGACAAGGAATCGAGTAAAGCTATATCGTCCTTTCACATCATAAACTTGTTCTCTATACTCACATAAATAAAATAGGGCAATAGATCACTTGTTTTTTTAAAAAAGTTACTACAGCCTCCTATTAATTAATATATTATGAATTTATATATACGTTAAGAAGAAACGTAGTAAATTTATTTATATAAGAAATCAATATGAGTATTTAAATATACAAGTATTATATATATAATATTTATAGAATCTAAATTTTATATATATATATGCAAAAATATTCTATATACTATAACAATGTAAATTTTTGTTTATTTAATTGCTGTCTTGGTTAGACGTATTAAAAAAGAGAAGAAGTAAAGGAAAATGAGAAGAATTGGAAGAAAGAAATAGAAGCCTCCCAACAACTACAGGAGCTTCTTATTTGTGAAGAGAGATTGGACATATTTAAAAACTTTTTAAGAGTCTGTAACATAAAGAAATAAGCCAATTCAAGAAATTATAAATGCAAAATTTTTAAAATTATTGCAAAACTAAAATCTTTATTAGCTACAGGAGAAGTAACAAAATTTTATTCTTGAATTCTTTTGACAAAAAAAAAATTAAAATATATGGAGAAGCAACAAAATTTGATTTAGTTATCTTGGAAAATTTAAAATAGCATAATTAAGCGTGTTTAAAACATAGATAGGAGAGTCCTAATGATTCTGTGAAGAGATTGTCTACTTAATAATAGAGTGTAATCTAGTTATGCTAGCGGGATCGGGTCACGTGAGAAGAGTAAGACGATAGGACTAGCAACTCGGACCTTCAATTTTATTGCTTAAAGCAATTCTAGCACAAGTATTAAAGAACTTTAGAAGAAAGTTTAAGAGGCCAAATGGAAGATGAATCCCACTGACGATGTTAGAACTCCTTCATAAAAGTTTAAAGCTCGATGACTATATCGAAAACCATTGGCTGAGAAAGATGTTTCCAATAGGCTCCAAGGATCACTGATTCGAGGCAAAGAAAAGAAGATGCTGGCCAACACTGACAGGGCGAACAGTCTACCAGGAGATAGGTGAGAATGGTAGTGAGTAGATAACTATAGTTACATAAACAGATATATATAATAGTATACTATATATATATATATAATACATATATATATAATATATATAATAGCTAGTCAATGTTATGTATATATATATATATATAAGACTATCATATATATATAGTACTATTATGACAATTGAGACGATCATTAATGAGAAATAAGAATAGAATAGGAGAAAAAGTCAGAATACTATTTACGAGGGTTGATTTTAAAATATGTTGATAATAATATTTATAATATATTCTGTATATTTGGATATTTATTATTATTTTCACTATAGAAGTATATATATAAATTTGGAAAAATTTTTTTATATATAAGTAAAATTAAAATTATATATTTAGTTTTATAATGAATATATTATTTTATATGGGTATATAATATATATGTAAATTTTAATTATGTTAGTGTATAAATGATTTTGAGTATTTATATTTGTGTAATATAGTTTGTATATATATCGTTATATTATAATGTACTATATATATATATATATAATATGTGATATATATATATATATACTATAATAATATTATAATATATATATATATATATATATATAGTGTGTCAAAATTATATTAAAATATTTGGATAATATAATAATAAGTATATATATAAAATAAATGAATATATATTATTTATATAAACTTTATCTATATTATATTATTATTATATATTATATATATATATTAATTAAGATATGTATATTATTATTATATATCGTATATTTATATTAGTTATAAATATATATCTTTAAAATATATTTATGTATTATAATATTTAAATATATTAATAATCCAACAAAATAATTTAATGATTTATACATATCGGTTTTCTGCGTATAATAAAGAGAGATTATAAATACTATTTATATATAATAAAATAATATCTATATTGTTACTATATAATATATATATATTTATTTATGAGTTGTAAATTACATTGGGCGGGTGGGGCGCTTCTTCCGAAGTAGTCTCTCGTCACTCCATCTCCTCCTTCTGTATCTATCGAAAATTACGCTTATACCTATAGAACTAAACAAATATAAACATACAATGTATTTCCAATACATTATGTGAATAAGAATCAAATGAAAATTATAAAATAGATGATTATTTTTAATATTATTGAAATTTTTTTCAAGATTTTAATTATTTTCAAATTATTTGAAGGAAGAATAGTCAACCATGGCTGACACCGTTGCCCTTCCTTGCTTCCATTGACCTCATTCGGCCTTTGATATTATAATATTTGATATTTACTATATATAGTTAACAGTTAGCAAAAATGTACTTAGAAAGTTATACACGGGGAGAGATATCATAGCTTTATTATATTTAATATCAATAATTATATTATATACTATATAAGATATATAATATTATAATACATCATATATATTATATGATATATATATCATATAGATGGTATAACTACAATGAAGAAACTGATAATAATCGGACGTAATGGTGATAAAGTTTTAAATTTCTGAGTTCTGTTCGATGACAAACCGCTACGTAATGAATGGGCTGTGGAGCACCTGGAGATACAGCCACTTCTCCTCCACTACGCTACTGAAGAAGCTTCGATGAATACGAAGGTAAGTCCTCCCTTCCGCACTTCCATTTCACTTTAAACTTTTTAAGAACTTTTAGTTTTATAGTTTTAATTGGGATTTTCTTCCATTCGGTTTAATGTATTTTCCATTTCGTTTTTTAAAATTTAAATTGCAAAGTTATTTTAATTTCATTTAAAATATTATTATTATTATATTATTAATAATATTATTATGATTAGTTTACAATTAATTTGGCATTTCGATTAATTTTTAAAAAAAAAATTATAATTTTTTTTTTCATTTTAGGCTCTTTTAGAAATATATTTAGCGTTATGTTTGAAATCAAGGAATTAAGTATTTATGATAAGGGTATAGTAAATCTACAAGTTTCCCTTTGTGAGTTTTAATTAACTGTTTATTTATTTTCTCAACTTCCTTTATAGTTTAGTAATATCTATAAAAAATGGTTACGGAAATATTTAACACAATATGGGTTACAAAAAAATTTTTTTTTTGTTTGTTTCTGGAATTTTTTTTATTGTTTTCTTTATTAAGTTATTATGCAATTAAAATTGTTTTAGTTTTCTCGTAGCATCCCGACCGTTTTGTTTGTGTTACGTGTGACGGCAAGGAATAATACATTATGGCATCTCATTTTGTTGGTGGTTACGTTACAAGAAAATAAAAAAAAATTTTTTATTTTTTGTTTATTTACTGATTTTTTCTAGTTCGTTTTTATTCAGTTTTTTATGCAGTTTCCACATTTGTTTTAGTTTTTCTCTAGCTTTGACCGTTTTTGTGTTACGAGGGCAGAGTTACGACGGCAGGAAGTATTATTGGCCATCTTCTCATTTTGTAGGGTGGTTAAATACTTCCTGCCATCCGGTAAACTACAAAACGGTCGATTGTTAGAGAACTGTTAAATCAGGATTCGCAAACATTAAGAACAAACTGATAAAAAAAATAAAAAATCGAAAAAACAAAAACACAAGGATTTTTTTTTGTAACATGTGTGTCTGTTGTGCATAAAAGTTATTGTAATTTTTTTTATATTCCTTAACCTAGCCCAGGATTCAAAAAAGTATTATGCATTAATAAGTTTTTTTTTTTTTAACAATTCATTTCAATCATTTTACTACATCAGACTTTTATATATATATATTATATATATATATATATAAATATATATAATATATATATATATATAATATATATATTATATATAGTATATATATATATATATAATATATATATAATATAATATATTATATATATATATATATATCTATTATAATACTTTATAAATATAACTATTAATTATTAGATATATATATAATATAATATATATCACATTATTTAGTATATTTTATTGTAAATATTTATATTATATAATATATATATAATATAATAAATTTTATTAATTTATTATGGCGTAGGCCAGGGGCGGTCAGAGGGTTGTTAAAATTCTTAAACTATATTTCAAAATAGATAATAATAATAATATAATAATAATAATATATAATAATAATAATAATAATAATATAATAATAATATATAAATAATAATAATTATTATTATTATTATTATTATTATTATTATTATTGATTATTTATTATATATCTATTATTATTATTATTATTATTATTATTATTATTTATTATTATTATTATTATTAATATAATAATTATTATAATTTATTATATAATAATATAATAATATAATAATATAATTAATAATAATTAATAATATATAATATTATAATATTAATAATAATAATAATATAATAATTATATAAGAATATAAGCATAGCATTGATAATAAAAAAGAAAGGCAAAACAAATTTTTTAATAATATTTTTATCGAAACATGATTAATAGCATTTATTTTAACATATTTTGATGCTTTTTCAAGCTCCTGAAAGTATTTCTTTCATTACTTGGAAATTTTCTTTTAAAACTTATTCTTGAATAAATAAAAACAATTCGATTGAAGTATAGTAATATAACGAAAATATAAGAAATTAACGAAGATGTCCAATTTTTTTGAACATTCTTTAAATGACAAAAATGCCAAAATGTACGTTAACTTTCGTAACTTTTAAATTTATTAATGTTATTTTACCTTTTTTTGTGTTAAAAGATTTGTTCAGCACCAATTTATTTTAAAATAAAATTTGTAAAATATGAAACAAAGATATTTATATCATTTGAAAATGTCCGAAGTGTAGGAATGAAGCTTGGTAACATACTTAAATCAATTGTTTTTATTTATTCAAGAATAATTGTTTAATAGAAAATTTCTCTTCTGTTGAATAGAAATATTCAGGAAGGCTTGAAAAGCATCAAATCATATATTATTATTATTATTATTTATTAATTATTACTTATTATTATTAATTATTATTATTAATTAAATATTTTCTTTATGTGATTATTAATTATTATTTTATTATATTAATATTATTATATTATTATATTATTTATATATTATTAATAATAATATAATATAATAATAATAATAAATCTATTAAAATAATAATAATAATATTAAATATAAAAATAATATATAATAATAATATATAAATATATAATAAATATATAATTATTTATTATTATTCTATTATTATTATTATTATTATTTATTTATTATTATATCATATTGATATTATTATTATTATATATTTATATTATTATAATTAATATTAAATAATTATTATTATTATTATATATATTAATAATAATAATAATAGTAATATAATGAATAGATAGTATCATTAATAATCAGTAATTATAATAATAATATACATAATTTTTTTAAGAAATTTGTTAAGAATTATTATTATATATTATTATTATATTATTATTATTATTATTATTATTATTAATTATATTATATTATTAATATTATAAATTATTATTATTCTATGTATTATTTTTATAAGCTATATACGAGCGAACATAGACAGAGCCATAAGCATTCACGAACAAGCTCGTCCTTCTTAAAATAAATCATAGCTCACCGTGAATGTTAATGGTTCAACATAGTCGTACAAGCTTCTCGGCCATGCAGTTGCAACCCTGTATCGTTTTTTTGTCTAGCAACAATATGGCTAAGTATGCAAGGTATATTATTATTATTATTATTATTATTATTATTATTATTATTATTATATTTTATTATTATTAATTATTTATTGATTATTTATTATATAACTAAATGAGCTACTCTCTATACTTATACAATGCAAACCTAGTTTCACGAAACTGATATAACACAGCTGAAGAAATCTATGAGTTTCCCCATGAAAGTAAGAAATCTTTCTATATTTTTGGTTACGGGATGTAACTGATTCCTACATCCAACTAAATATAAGTAATATTTCAGTCATCAAACTAAAGCAGATCATCGCACTTCACTTGAGTCTAACATATCCACATACAATCCTACTCTTAAATATCACCTTCAACTAGGGCCCAGTAACGCTTACCACATCAAAACTATGGTTCCTGTTTTCCACTACCCTTTGTTTTTACCCAGTACTATACAGAACCCCAATTACTTTATTAATTACTTTTAAGGCCAAACACAGGCACCTTACTTTTAGGGGAAAAATCCGTGTAAGAAGAGAAATATAAAATTATAATAACATTTAGGAAATACCAAACAAAATATTGATTCACTTATCTCTATCTGCATTATGTAGAACTGTCCTGAGCTGCATATCCAAATAATTGTCCATTGCTAATATCTGCAGGCACATGACTACAGCCCAGGTGAAGTACGGCTCACACAAGGTTAAGGGGAGGGAAGAGACAGGGTTAAAATCACACTACCTCATCGGCTTAAGGAGGAAGTAAAAACAATTAATTATTTTATTATTATTGATTATTTATTATTATATTTTATTATTATTATTTGTTCCTTTATTATTTTCTTGGTGCCGTGTTTTCTTGTTAATAATATTAATAATAATATTAGTGATAATAATAAAATATAATAAAATAATAAGAAGAAATAATAATAATGAATATAAAAATTAATAATATTATTATTATTATTAAATATTATTATTATTATTATTATTATTATTATTATTATTATTATTATTATATTATTTATTATATTATTATTATTATTATTATTATTATTATATTATTAATTTATTATATATTTATTATTATATTTTATATGTAGTAGTAGTAAGTATATTAGTTGTAGGTAGTAGTAACAAACAGGTTTTATATATTAAATTTAATTCATTTATTTTTATAATTATTATTATAACTATTTATATTTAGACCAAAGAACGGTATTTATTTTAGAAATCCCATTGTGTTATTACTATTATTAATTAATTATTTTATTATTTATATTTGTTTTAACCAGTATTTGTAATACCTTATCTTACCGTATTTTCTACATAGTTTTCTCTATTTTTTTTTTTAAAAATGGCTCTACGTGTAGCGCATAGCAATGTAGTACGCTTGCTTATACTGGGTTGTTTTGTTGATAAATAATGGGAGGATAAAAACAACAAGACAATTCTACCCTTGGATAACCATCCAGTTGCGACTTTTTTTTGTAAAGGTCAGATTTTGCTTCTTTTTTTAATAAGCAATTACCAAGAATAATCCTTTCCTTCTCATTAACAAATTTTGATTTATCCATCCTGTAAGTGATATTTATATTAATATCTACTATATATATATAATTTATATATTATATATTATATTATATAATATTAGATTA